>KK121160.1:358331-376462 GCA_000611955.2 Stegodyphus mimosarum
TTTTTTTTTAATTATTTTTTTTATTTTTTTATTTATTAAATTTATTTTAAATAAGCGTTTAAAATAATTTAAAACGTTTATTCAGTTCTTGAACACCGTTAAAGAATAAACGTCTTAAATTACCTTAGACATAAAAATCTAAATGCGATTAAATTGTTACTTCCTTTTACGAAGTAAAAAGGAAGTATTGTAAGCGCGAAAAATTTCGGGTCTCATATTTCAAAGAAAATATCCATTTTGACCGCTATCGAATGCAATTTAACGATGTTTTTGAGTAATATCTAAATGTAAGGACAGAATAAAGGGCTCTTTTTCCCCAAAAAAATTATAAAACTGATTTAAAATGGATTCTGAAGAGATTTTTTCGTGGCGTCTGTGCGTACGTATGTATGTATGTATCTCGCATTACTTAAACACGAGGAGCCTCAAAACATTAACTTTCTTCCTAAGATTTTGTTGTTCAGTTGTCTACCCAGTAACTCCTTTATGTAATAAAGTTCCACGTAGGTTTGGAGAAACTTCTTCGGAAATTTGTTCCCCCTCTCAGTCCAATTTTTATTGCAGCATTCAAGTCCATCATTTCCTTTAGGGATTCGATTGGAATAGTGCCAGAGAAGCAGAAGAGTTTTGCCTTTAGTTGTAGCCAGTCCATTTTTAAAAGGTGCAATTTCCGTCTTTGATTAGTCACTGTATAATTTTCCAGTATGTCAAAAGTTATATAGTTGTTGTCCCCGCCTGTCGTTTTATCCAGGACTTGCCAATCCGTTATTATTATAATAAAGACACTTTTAGTATTAGTAAAATCAAATCCAGCTTCTAACTACAAAAAGAATAAATTGGGGCCCCATTTGTATCGTTATCTGTAATAAGATTGTGCACTATAATAAATTCACGTATAACTACGCCTATTGAATCTCCATGTGCCATGCGAACCCCATGCCATGCATTTCGCTCTGAAATCACGAGTGATAACAATAGCGCATTCATATTTATTTATCATTCTGTCTAAAACTGGAACTCCATCAGCTAGCTCCTCAAATGACAGACAGTAACAGTTTCTAACATGAACTTTTGCATTTGAGAGTTTAGTTAAAATTGCCATTATGTCTCGAGAGATATAAGTTTGTAGTTCTTAACTTAAAGGGTTTATATTTTTACCGGTGCATTTTGATGTTAGAAGTTAGAACTAATCAAAGTAACATACATACAACATTTATTTTCATCTTTAGAATAATAAAATGGCTTCATTACAACTACATAGTCACGAGCTCACAACTCGGATAAATAATAACTGGTGTTGCCAAATTCGATAGTAAATATTAAAAATACACAAATAAACAATAATGAAGTTTTACATAGTTTAAAATATATGTAATTTATACATTTTGCGATGTTGAAAGAACTCGCCAATCTTTTACCAAAAACTGTAAGGTTATCGAAGAACGTCGGAGTCGCCACAGTACCCCCCTCCCAGTGTCAACTGGAGGAGGACTGCCGACGATCAGGTTGACACGTACCTTTGCGGAAAGTGCACACGACGACTAGAGCGGGTAGTTTGGGTTGTAGGAATGTCTGCTTGATTGTCGGTGTCCATTTTGTCCGGCAGCAGGAAAGCAGGTTTAACTCTATCAATGGACACACTAATGTCCTTGCCTTGTCGCTGCAGGGTAATCAGCTTCTCAGTCAGTTTAACCACAGCATAAGGTCCGTCGTAGGTAGGTTGTAAGGGTCTTTTCACAGCATCCTGTCTCAAGAATACGTGAGTACACTTGGACAGTTGCGGGTGTACGAACACTGTCTTGCTTCCGTGAGAAGATGTAGGTACGGGTTTAAGATTATGCATAGTTTGTTTTAATTGCTGCACAAACTCGGAGGTATTGTTCATGTCCGTATCTTGGAGAAAATCACTAGGTAGACGGAGAGTTGTACCGTAGACGAGTTCAGACACAGTAGCGTTAATGTCCTCTTTAATGACTGAGCGTAAGCCAAGGAGAACAAAAGGGAGAGCCAGCGTCCAGCGTGGATTGGCATGAGCCATAAGCGCAGTCTTAAGTGACCGATGTGTACGCTCAACGAGGCCATTGGCTGAAGGGTGGTATGGCGTGGTTCGGATCTTTTTAATACCTAAGCACGCACATAATTCGCGAAAGAGATGTGATTCAAATTGACGGCCCTGGTCTGTTGTAATGACACCAGGAACGCCAAATCGTGGTACCCACTCACGGATTAATGTTGCTGCTACTGTCTCCGCTGTCATGTCGGTGATAGGATACGCCTCCGGCCATCGGGTAAAACGATCAATGGCAGTTAAGCAATACGAAAAACCTTGCGAAGGAGGCAGGGGTCCTACAATATCAAGATGGAGGTGGTAGAAACGAGAATCTGGAACCTTGAAAGAACCGAGTTTACTGTTTGTATGCCGTTGAATTTTGACTCGTTGACAGGGAATGCAGGTACGAGTCCAACCCTGAATATCTTTACGCATAGACTTCCAGACGAATTTTTTAGAGATGAGTTTAGTAGTAGCTCGAACTCCAGGATGCGAGAGGTTGTGCACTGAAAGAAAGACTTTTTGTCGCATAGCAACAGGTACATATGGACGCACCGTACCTGTGGAAATATCACAGTATATTTCTGTAGTTGATCGTGGCATCCGTAACTTTTTGAGCTGAAGAGATTTGTCCGGAGAAGAAATTAGTGCTTTTAATTCATCATCGCCCTGTTGCATTTCTGCAAATTCCTCATAATCTATAGTATTGGGGGCAACAATCGCTGATATTCGAGAAAATGCATCCGCTGGTACATTATCGATGCCGCGGATGTACCTAATATCGGTGGTGAATTGCGAAATGAAATCTAAATAGCGCAGCTGTCGTGGGCTAGCCTTATCTAAATTTTGATTAAAGGCGAATGTTAAAGGTTTGTGGTCGGTGTATAATATCAGTACGCGACCCTCAATCATATGCCTGAAGTATTTAACAGCGGAATAAGCTGCTAGAAGTTCGCGGTCAAAAGTACTGTACTTAGTTTGAGCTGGGGTTAACTTTTTAGAGAAGAATCCTAAAGGTTTAAAACCGTTGTTGGTGATTTCATTTAAGGAGGCACCAATTCCAAAATCGCTTGCATCAACCGTCAAGGCGAGGTCAGCATCCTGTGAAGGATGAGCCAAAAGAGTAACATTAACCAAGTGATTTTTACACTGATTAAACGCATTTATAGCTTCCTCGGTCCACTGTATTTCTCGTTTATCATTTTTTTTAGAATTTTTAAGGTAGTCATGTAAGGGAGCTTGAATTTCTGCCGCCTTGGGTAGGAATTTTCGATAAAAGTTTAAAATACCCAAAAATTTTCTGAGGTCGCGAACTGTGACAGGCAGTTTAAAATTAGCAATAATGTCTACTTTTTCAGGAAGTGGTAGGATACCATCCTTATTTACCAGATAACCTACAAATGGAACTTCTGCGCATCCAAACATGCATTTACTGGCGTTGATGGTCAAACCATAGTCATCAAGCCTTTGTAAAACTTCCCTCACATGTTTTTTATGGGAGTTAGCGTCTGGCGATGCGATTAAGATGTCATCGAGGTATACGAAACAATAATCTAAACCTCTTAGCACTTCGTGTATGAAACGCATCCAGGTTTGAGCGGCATTACATAATCCAAATGGCATAAATACAAATTCGAATGTTCCGAAGTTAGTAATTATCGCCGTTTTATGCCTATCATCTGGATGAACAGGAATATGGTGATATGCTCTTTGAATATCAAGTTTTGTAAAAATTGTTTTACCTTTGAGATTTTCATTAAAACTTGTTAAATTTGGAATCGAGTAGCGGTCTGGTTTAGTTTGCCTATTTAGAGCACGATAATCACCACAAGGGCGCCATGAATTAGTGTCTTTTTTGGAAACCATGTGCAATGGAGAACTCCAATTTGATTTTGAAGGAACAATAATGCCTTGATCGAGCATATACTGAAACTCTTGTTTAGCAATCTCGGATTGCTTTGGATTTAATTTTCTCGCTCGGGCATGTACTGGAGGACCAAATGTTTCAATATGATGAAAAGTGCTGTGTTTAATCTTTTCATTAAAAGGTCGAGGTCTTGTCAGATTAGGAAAATTTTTGACGATAGCAGCATATTCCGAGTTAAGTGATGAAGATAATGTTTTAATTTGGGGGTCAGTACCAGCAAAATGTTCGCCTTTTGTAGACAATTTTGTCAAGGGATCTATAAGACGCTTGTTTTTAATGTCCACAATTAATCCATATTTATCCAAGAAGTCGGAACCAATAATCGCTGTGTTAACGTCCGCAATCACAAAATTCCACGAAAAGGATCGCATTAAATTTAAATTTAGTTTAAGTAATTTTTGGCCATAAGTTTTGATTTTAGAATCATTCGCTGCAAAAAGTTCAAATTTGGTTGGTTTCATATTTTGTTTTGGTTTGGGAATAATGCTGACGTCTGCGCCAGAATCTACTAAAAATCGTTGCTTTGTGTGTTTATCGAAAACAAATAGGCGACATTTTTTAGCGAACGGATTGTCATGGCCACAAGCCGCCACTGTAGCCATGTTTTCTAGTTTTCCGAATTTTTAGAAAAATTCGGGCGGTCGTCAGATTGGCGACGTGAAAACTCGCAAGGTGGGGTACATTTATGGGCATTTTCACGAAAGCGTCTGTGGTAATAACAAATGGTTGATGACGGTTTTCTGGAATGCGAGCGCGACGATGATCTTCTACGAAAAAACTGTTTATTACGCGGCCGTGACAGGCGAGCTACTTGTAGTTTTAATTCTGAAATTTGTTTTGATAATTCCTGTATTTCAGTGGATGCGTTCGGCTCAGGTGCAGACTCGGCGGAATATACTGAAACCGGCGACGTGATGTCTGCTACTTTGTCAGCAATGTCAGCCAGTTTATCTAAAGTTTCCGAGGAAACTGAAAGTACAGTCTGAATTTGAGGTGGGAGACGTTGTAACCACAAATTTTTTAGAAATTCATCTTGCAACTGACCACCGGAAAGTTCCTTCATTTTTCGTAGTAAGTGGCTAGGTTTGTCATCGCCTAATTGCAATTCAGTCAATAGTTTTTTAATTTTTTGGTGTTCCGAATCCGCAAATTCGTTAATTAAGCGATCGGACAGCGTTTTGTATTTATCTTTCGTCGGCGGTGTAAGAATTATATCAGAAACATGAGAAAGTGTTTCGGAATCCAACATCGAAACCAGTGCGGCATATTTCGTGTCATCTTGAGTTATTTGACTTAAAACGAAAGCACTGTCGCACTGACGGATCCATAGAGGCACATTATTTCGCCAAAATACCGGTAGACGCAATGCAATTCTTCCAACGTTTGAAGAATCATCGCCGGCAGTTCTGGATGGTGATGTCATGACTGAGAACAAAGATAGCAAGCGCGAAACGCGGGGAGAAATAACGAAAGAAAAATATATTTACAAATAATATATTGAGGAAATTTGCACAAAATAACAACATTTGATGAATGAAAAGGCACTTACTTGCGACTGCATCATCTTATGGAGAAAAATAAAAAGCACAGAAGGTTTTCACGTCCTCGTTTGTCACCAATGTAATTCTTAACTTAAAGGGTTTATATTTTTACCGGTGCATTTTGATGTTAGAAGTTAGAACTAATCAAAGTAACATACATACAACATTTATTTTCATCTTTAGAATAATAAAATGGCTTCATTACAACTACATAGTCACGAGCTCACAACTCGGATAAATAATAACTGGTGTTGCCAAATTCGATAGTAAATATTAAAAATACACAAATAAACAATAATGAAGTTTTACATAGTTTAAAATATATGTAATTTATACATTTTGCGATGTTGAAAGAACTCGCCAATCTTTTACCAAAAACTGTAAGGTTATCGAAGAACGTCGGAGTCGCCACAAGTTTTTATAGAATCACATGCACGACTATTGACCATTATTTATGTGGGAGATGTACTCATCGACGACCGACGCTGAGTCATCCAACACGTCATCTGCAGCTAGAACAGCGCAGCTTGCAGAGCAGTGGAGGTGTGGAGACGACACCTAGACGCAGACGAGTACCACACCTGGTCGGGAACAGACGGGCTCCTTGGAGGCTTCGGTGCGGAAGATGCTTGACTATAGCTAGCCATAGGTAAGAGCAGACGTACTCTCTCGAGGTTTATGTGGAAGTCTAGTCATGACATTGGTTGGATCTTTGAGGACTGTTAGAGACTGATAGTATGCGAGAATTATTCATTATTATGCGAACTCTGTCATGGATTTCCAAATCCTTGTGGGGTCACCATATCGTTTATGTCAATTTCATCTGTTACCAGCTATAATGTTCATTTCATCTTTGATTACCTTTTCACTCCATCTTAGTGAATTCATAAAAAAGTAGATTAGTTATACTTATCTTGTGCTCTATATTCGTATAATCTTACATTTATATGATTTTTAGCTCTTGTATTTCTAAAGCTTTTGTTGAATAGGCATGATCATAGCTCGTATGATAAGTATCAAAATTTAAGCTGCTATTAGAGTTTCTCTCCACGCAACTTATACATCGTTTTCCAGAGCTATTACACTCTTAATGGTCCAATCTCACCGCAAGCCACAGTCTTCTTATGTTTGACAATTTGTACTGATGTAATCATACTGGTAACATTTGTATCGTTGGACGGTGATTTAATACGTTCTCTTACATAAAATCTCTCCGGTTTAAGCAGGTTTTCTTTATTTTCGTAACTTTCTTGCAGGCATCTGGAGTGACTTCTGAAACAAAATTATGTTTATCTTTAGCTTTAATCGGGAAATTTGACGGCTTTTGAATTTTATTATTGAATTGTAATGCTCCTTTTGTTTTAACCTCCTTCTCGAGTATTTTTAGTTTATCTTCTTTATTAGTTTCTTTTAAAAAAACTGCCTTTGGCGATCGGCTTCAACCGTTTAATCTCAGCTTTCAGTTGGGCTGAATTTATACTCTTAAGAATGTGGTGCTTTATAGATTCAAAATTCCCGCTGCCTTCTGCAGGATAGATGAGCGCCGCATGTTGATTTGATTTTCTTAGCGCTTTTCTTTTGAAGTGCTTGTTGCTTCGGCGATTTTCTAACGGTTTCCGCAAAGTCTGAACTTGTTGTTGTGAGTGGAGCAACTCTAGTTTGCCCTCTAGTTTATTTTGATTCAATTACAGATCAGTAATTAAGTCTCATTAAAATAAACTGATGTCTGATACCTGTTGCTACCCTTTTAGGGATGCTAGCAAACTTTGCAGTCAAAATGTTTTCAAGATTGTGATTTGCAGTATAAGCCTTTTTAACATAGTCCTTTGCCGAGGTTGAGACATTAGATCTGTTTGATGATACCATAATCGTATCCAGTGACTTAACTTAGTCCCGGTGTCTTTCTCAGTACCCTGGGCTTCACACTAAGAAGTAAAGTAGTAGACAAATACTTCGGACATATAGACCCTCAAACGAGGAAGTCCCCCCGACTACGCCAAGGCATCCAAGATGAAGTACGAAATGCAGTAACTAACTAGATAAATAGAAAGGTGAATAAAAGAAACAAAGTAATCTAATCTAATGGTAGGTTTTTGCACAGATTAGCAAAATAACTCATTGTGCTGTGAGAGCCCTTAATCGTGCCTATTCACTAAAAACTCACGAATGAAATTTTGGACCGAAAGGATTACTCCCTTACCTGTGTATATAGGTTTGCGGGAGGTTAAAAGCACATCTTTTATTGCATTTTTTTTTCTTTGAATAGTGTCTAATTATCTCTAATATGAATTTGCGATATTGATTTTGAACTGAATTTTATGGTTTGAGTACGTAGTACATGATATTTAATAAAAAAAGGTAGCACACGAAACGTTAAAAAAACGCGCCTTTGGACGTAATTTAAAATCTGAAATATTTCAGATTTTTTTTTTTTTTTCACGAGCAAAAAGTTTAGGTACTTTTGAACAAAACAGATTTGTAATCCAATTTCCTTTTTCATAATCCTAATTCATACATGTTGAAATTATTTATGAATGAAAAATAATGATTATTAATGTCAGATGCTAATTCTTCTTTTATTTTTAAACTTTTTTCCATTAGAAAACATTTTAAAAGTGGTAAAAAGCTTAAAATATTATTACCTATTTTTTTTATTATTATTAGCTCGAATTTTTTTATCATTCCATTTATTTTATCTCAAATGGTGAACAAATCAACACTTTGTCCTTGTAATCCTAAATTTAATTCTTTTAACCTTTCAAAAATATCGCCTAAATGCGGCCAACCATAATTACTAAATACACATTTTTATAATTCAAATTTTGAATGACAGAGGAAAATTTGAATTTCTGATCAAAGTTCAAAAAGACGATTTAAAACTTTGCCTCTGGATAACCACCACTTTGCTTCCGAATGTAACAAAAGCGTTTCATGTTCACTGCCGATCCCTTGGCATAAAATCGTAAATATTCTTGAATTTAAAGCTCGGCTCTTAATAAAAGTAACAATTTTCATAGCTTGATTCAAAACGATTCTTAGGTTTTCGGGAATCGTTTTGGCTACTGGAGCTTCACGATGAATGGAGCAATGAGTAAATTTAGTTTCAGGTGCGACTTTATTTATTTTAGAAATAACCAGAACGTTTTCCTGTTAAACCTCGAGTTCCATCACTGCATACGGCAATGTAATTATTTCAGCAATATCATTCTCAGATATGAAATTGTCAATTACTTCGAAAATTTCATTTGCAGTTGCTCTATCGTGAAGAGATTCACAAAATAAATACTCTTCGGCAGTTATTTTGTCTTCTTCGAAACGTATGCAAACTAATAATTGAACAAAGTTCGTTATATCAGTACTTTCATCCAACTGCAATGCGAAATACTCACTATGTTTCATTTTTTAAATAAGTGTGTCTTTTATAGTATTTGCCATTTCATGAATTCGTCGGCTTGCTGTATCATTTGATAATGGAGTATCATTAAGTTCATTAGCCGCTTTTTTCGATACATCTTTAGCTGCTGGTAATATAAGGTTTTCTCCAATAATATAAGCTGCCCAATCTTGGCAATTCTTATGCTTACTAGGCTTATTCTTAGGCGCATTTCTGAAATCCGATAATTTCTTCTTGAAATATTTTTCAGATCTATCCTTTAAATTGGCGTGTTCAGATTCAAGATATCTTTTAAGAAACGATGGATTCATACTTTGATTATATAATAGTTCACCGCGAACAACACATTGAGGCTGAGGGTCCATCTTATCTCCATTCCAAGTAAACGCAAGTATTAAGTAACTTTCATCATATTTTCTATAAACAATTTGTCTTTTCTTTTCAATATTCTTAGTGCTTAATATTCATAGTTCTTGTCCTGGATCCATCACTTGTGAACCATCATTTTTTCACTTACTCAATACTAACAATTTTTTCATTTTGAAAATCAATTTTGAAATTTGTTTTATTTTTTTTTCGCAAGAAAATTCTATAATTTTTTTTAAATTCTGAAAAATAACTTTTCAGTAATGTTTTTAAATGAATTTCCGTTGCTTGAAGATGTAATATGGAGAATTTTCTTTTTATAATTTATAGTAAATGCACAATATAATACGGTTCTTCAAAAACAAACGATGATATTCTCAAATCACGTAGAAAAGTAAGAAATACAAAGCAACAGCAGCACAACTATTATAGTGATTAGCGTAGCTGATTGCCGTGCCGAAGGGCCCATGTTCGTATTCCGGAGAAGGCATGGATGTTTGTAAATGTATAGTGTCCGTGTGACATGGAGGCACTCTAAATATGCGCCGAGCAGAAAGTCCTTTCGAGAGGTTGTTGGTAGGAGAAGAGGGGTGTACGACCCTTGCACCCGTTACCCGAGGGCTCTCCGTCAAAATTGGGGCGGAACTGAGCTAAATCGCATAATCTGTAAGGTACTCAAGGCTGTTGCCAATGACAGGCGTAAACTTGCGCTCTTTGCTACGAGGAGTTTCGTGGGCTTGGGCTGACTATAAGTCAGACAAGTGAGCGTTGGCAATAAGAACAACAAAGCAACAAGAAGAGAAAGTACCTGTTGTTAGAGACAGCAAATAGACGTAAAAAAATATTCCGATTGAAAATAGAGCAATATGAGCCCAGAAATGGCGGTGACATAACATGTAGACATGCTAATAAACCGATCAACTCTAAAAGAATTATTGTGATACTATTATCTTTTTTATAGGAACTTATTTTTATTTCCTATTAAACGCAACGTCCATTTCTATTACTTCTTTTAAAAACATCATTTATGACAGATTTTGTTGTGTCTACGCCTAAAAGAATATTTGTGAAAATAAAAACGGATTATTTTGCTAAAATCTATGAGCGGCAATTGACCTTGAACAAAGCTCAGATCGCATAAATTTACGGGGTTTAAAGAAAAAACTTAAACAGGATGTCGGGGTACTTAATTTTTTAACTTAATAGGTAAAAGTACTTTGTTTCTTTGCGTACCACCTATTTTTCTCTTGCGTACCACCAGTGGTAGAATTGCTGCTTTATACGACAGCAATTCTTAATCGTTAGAAAGTTCTGCTTAAAAGAAGAAGGAAGATTTCATGATAAAAGGAGGAGTTGCCCAGTTAGTAATGCTGTCAAAATAGAAAAAAAATATGTAGATTTAATTTATTATAAATAGTAAACAAGCATTGCTTCCGATAAAACCATCAATAATTATTAATTTTGTAAATATCATAATGAGACTTCATTTTCTTCTGCAGACAAACAGTAAACTTCTTACAGGAAAAAAAAATTCTGGCACACTTTACTACGCTACTAGCCATTAAAATTGCTGCACGTGAAGGAAACGCACGATAAATCTGAAATTGCATAAAACGTAATTCTGGAATATGGAAATGATTAGCATTCTAAGAGAAATTCTGGAATATGCAAATAACTAGCATTTCATATTATACACACATTACATGCAAAAATAGTGACGCACCCAAGGCACATAAAAAGACTAAGCAAAATGATTATTTTTCTTTAGAAAATCGCGTTTACTTTTTTTTGTGTCTGTGTGTATGTGTGTGTGTACTGGACAAAGAACGTCTATGTAAAGAAGGAAAGGCTTCATAGAAGTAATGTAAACCAGTTTGTCTTCTACGCCGCTAGAAAGAAAAGGGAACATTCGCCAAGGGATTTAACAACGGAACCTGTTGGCGAGAATTTTCCCTGTGTGATGTACCGGACCTGGCCGAGATTTTTCTCCTCCACCACGTGTATAGGAAATTGAGGAACACGGGTTGAGATGAATCGTTCTTTGATCTGGGAAATGATGAAATATTACGTGAAGTTTCACTTCCACTGGCTGTTGAACTTGCATTATACATATCGCAGTTTGATGTCTGATTTTATATCCGTCAATATGGAGGGGAAAAAAATGGAGTCACACAGCTTTAAAAACTTGATAAACGTGACCGTTGAACCTGTTCGAACTTCGACATCAGCTTCGAGCTGGCGCCTTTTGGCGACAGATATTTCACGCATGCGCAGCTGTTTCCCTTTTCGTTCGAAGGGAGACACTTCTGCTGCTGCGAAGTTTTCCTTCTTAATAATACATATTCTTTGTACTGGAGATTGTGTAATAGAAAGAAACTCATGCCAGTGTCTAAATTTGATTCAAAAGAATCGCAGCCTACCAAGACAGTGAATTTACCATGCAGCACAACTACTGCTCCCGTTGGTCAACATCCAATGGCTATTAAGAAAATTTGCAATCAGTAGGTTTAGAAGGCCCACACAGAGTTTCGTGTGGGATCTCAACGATTCCATTTAGCAATGCCCATGCAATGGAGGAGATATGAGAGATACCTCGTCCACATCATTGTTAAGGATAGTACAGCTACATCACGTACGTTGGGTCAAGAAATGAAGCATGTTGCACTTTACGGAACACCAAGTACCCGCACGTTATGTGAGATGACATTAGTAACATCATAGATTGTGAGCAAAGTGACCACTGCTTAAGCTTTCCTCCACGCTAGCTCAGGAATCAAAGCCTACAAGGGGGCTTTCAACGATGCACTTGGATGCGTTACTGGCGTGACATCACCCTACTGCCGAATCCCGCTTTTGCTTACAACAGTGATTTCAGACTGCATGACTGCATGGAATGCAGTAGCTGAAAAAGCTGACGGGCTAGAATATATATATGTAAAATATAAAATATTTATCTTTCAAATAATAAATTAATAATAGCTCTTTAATTCCCGTCTTCATTCTAAAAATAATAACTTTTCTGGACTGCGTCATTTCTAGATTAATCTACCGTACAAAACTATAACGCTGATGAAGTAGTAATTGGGAACCAAAACTATTCTAACTCAAACAAAACCTTCCTTCTTCATGTGCTTCCATATTGGATAACTACGCAATCTTAACTTCCGTCTGTGCACTGCTTTTACGTAATTTCGTTGGGCTCCCTTCCTATGGCAACAGCATCAAAATGTAAATGTTCTTGAATAGGCACGACTAGAGCGCCAAGTGCTTGTGGCCACAAATATCAATTGGAAATAAAAATGGAATTTAATCTTACTCGGCTACCAAGTTTATTCTTCAGTATGGATTATGCGGAACAACACAGCTACGTTTCTACGTCTCAGTGTTCCTATATCAATACTTTTCTGAAATTTTCCTTTTGTTACATACATATAATTCAAATAAAATGGAAAATGTTTATCTACAAAATAAAAGATATTTTAAATTTATTTCACTAATTATTTAGCAAAACAAACATAAACAGTAATAACAATATTGCAAAGGAAAAAAATTCAAATTTGTGTTTAATTTCTACCTGAAGTCTAAAGTTTGGTAGCTGCAAAACATTTTAGTTGGATAAGGGGACAAAACGTAAGAGTAAATATAATGACAACCTAGTCTTTTTCGCTTATTTATTAAGCTTTTCTTCAACGCATAATTACAAATACGTGTGTCTGTATATAAATAATTATAAATATCTTTATTTATTACTACAGCTTGAAATTTTATGAAGTTTTGTTTTTAATAAAGTTTGTAGCCTTGGAGAGAAATTACAAGAAATTATCTCCATCGTGGTTTGTAGATACTCATTGGTCCATCGACTCCTTTCTTATTAATTTTCAATTGTGAAAAAAAGCTGTCCACTTATAAATGGATTTCCAAGCAAAGAGATTATTCTTAGTGCAATACTTTATAATAGAGTTTATTTATCTTTTGACAAAAATACAAATAAAAGTTAATGAAATCTCTATCTTCAAATCTTTGAATAATATTTATATAACACTGTAAATTACTTAGTTTCATTTATGGATTTTCTGATGCCTTATTCATGTTCATGTTTAATGTTGATGAAAATAATGTAAACTTTTACTTCAAATAACTAAAATCTTAAATTCTTTGCAACACTATATTTGCAACAAGTACGTAACAGAAATGTATTCGCGGACCTGATAAAATTGCTTCGGGCAACCACTTTGGCTTATAGCATCATGATAGCCTTATCCATGCGTGGAGGCATTAAAGGGAAAGAACGTTTGAAGTATGGATTCTTCATCGTCCTATACACCTATCACCTGTACTGATCGTACAGTAACACTGGGTACACATGCTGTTCACGTCTAATGCGCATATCTGGCACTTTGACCAGCCATTGTTACATTACAAAGGTTTTAATTCCCGTGACTGGGCCATATTTTTACGCTTTCCGTCGCTCACCTTTCAGGCAGGATTATTCACGATCACATGTTGTTCATCTAATATATCATCAATATGGAAGTTTTCGATTCCTGCTTCAGTCAGCACTCTCTGCCCCGATCTATCAGCAACTGAAATTATCAGTTCTTGGCAGCAGAGAAAGTGGTATGACAATACTCGTCACCAGTGGTGGCTCGTAATAAGCACTGGGGAACTGCAGCACCCCCTGTTTCCACTTATTATTATTTTTAATATTTAATATAATGAGCCCTTTTTTCTTTAATTCTTTCTTTATACTTCTACAATATATAATCCTTAAACTTAATGTCAGTAGCCATCCTCCAGTTTATGAAAAAGGGACGAAAGTTTTTGTATGGAACTGCGCTTCACAAGGCTGTTCTGCGCAAGCGCGCACAGAAAGCAGCACTCGAGCCAGGGAGATAAAACAGCACTGTCGCTCTTGCAGTGCCGAAATTCTGGAAACGTGATTATTTCTTACTCCGCGCGTGTGGTATTTGGCTGTTCTGCACATGCGCTCTTAGGAAGCAGCGTACGAGGCTGAGAGGGAGAGAGCACTGTCGCTTTTACAGTGCCGAATCTGGAGTGTCGTTGGGAGCTGGTTCTTTTTTTTTACTCCGCGTGTGCTGTGTTTAAAAATCATACACCATATTCTTGGTTAGATTATTTTTCAGCTATTCTATTTGATTCATTTTTTTTTCGTTTCTTTTATTTTACAGAAAGCTTTAACCATGTCCTTGCATCCTCAAGTAATAAATTCTGTGACTGTAAGTGAACTTCAAGAGCTTTCGTTTTCATGCGCTAGCAGTGCTTTCAATATAGAAAAATTTCCTCAGTTGTCATCCAGAGATCAAGGAGATAATTATTGATCTCTTAGCGCAAATTAAAACAAGAAGAATGGATTTCATTTTTAAATGAATAGATAAAGCTTGAACTGTAACAATTTAAGTTAAAGTAATTAAGAAATGTTTAATTTTTCTTTTGTAAAATTTCATGGAAGTTTCAAAATAAATTTTCTTTTTATACATGTTTGTTTCCCTTTACACAGGTTTAAAACAAAGGTTAAATTTTTTTGAAACAGCACCCCCACTAATTTTACCTACGAGCCGCCACTGCTCGTCACCCAGTATGATAGATGAACTGATGCGCAGAAAAGAAGCCTCATAGTCTGCAGTCCCCTTTGCTGAAATCCAAAACATATTCCATTCAATACTCAGTTACATAATGACTGCTATTATTGCCAGAGAAGGATGCTAGGGGCATTGATTTCTGCATATTCTCTAACTCAAAATTACCTGAAATTTTTATTATTTCATCTTTTTTTAATAATGTATTTGTACAAGAAATACTGCTAACTACTTTGATTCCTAGTGTAGCAATTTCATTGGCTAGTATCGTAAATATATCGAAATTGCAATGAAAATAATACCATAGTATATGCAGCTTAACCACTTTTATTATTTTCTTATAAATTCTTAGCATTCTAGTACGCTTATGAACTAACCTGGTTCTCCTTCTTTTTGACTAGTAATAATATTAATAACAGCAACAACAATGAAAGTTAAATATGGCAAATTTATACTTTTCCCTTCTCTCACGTACTCAAACAAATATTTCACATTCTATAACGCAAGCATTTCTCTACCCTGTCCTTATTAAACTCCACTGGCATTATCCAATGAAAATAAATTCTTTGCTACTCGCGTATAAGCATTTCTTACGAGTTGTTATGCAGTTACAATAATGCAAACAATTTTGGAAATAAAAATTTTGTCATAAATAAAACTTTCGTTGATGCGTAACAAATTCAAACATAATTATATAAATATTTTTGTAGAACATTTTCAAACAATCAATTGTTTAAAACTCGCAGTTCTCAAAGTAAGTGAAGAAGTATTTTTTTAATTGGAAGAAAAGTGTCCCGATTTTCCTAAACATAATTTTTTATTAGTCTGTTAACGTATGTTTCTATAATGACAATTTCTATAAAGCCACTTTCGTAAATTTTGTAACATTTTTGAAGAATATAGTTATGAAGAGCTTGTTAGAGAATAACTAGTTTTGAAAGCTGCAAAAACACTGAAGAAATATTAAGAAATTATGGTTTCTTGCAATAAACTTTCGAAATACAATATATTGAAGAAGATTAAATGTTTTCTAGTTTATTTACGTGAATTAAGTGTTAAATAATATAATTAAATTATAAAACGCTTATTTCCAGTTTATTTAAAATAGTCCTCACTTATTTATCAGTAGAATCAAACTCGCTTTATGAAAGGACTTTTTCGAAGAAAGAAAAATTAAAATATTCATCAGAAATTTTAAGTTTCATTGCTCCGTATTAATTGGTATACCAAATTCTGATAAATATGATTTAACTTTTTGCCTTGTTCGTAATTATACAGCAGTTTTATATGCATGAATACTACATTAAATGATTGAAAATTTATTGTTACATTATTTTAAACACTAAAATATATCTAAAACTACATGATGATAAATGTTAGAATTGAAACTAATGCATACGTATTAAGAGCTAGTTGCATATTAATTGCGTTGGGATTACTGTTATAACTGATAACTTCAAATCTTCTATTATGGCCTTGTCAGAGGAAGACTGGTTAAGGCAACTGAAAACTAAGAGCTCAGCAAGGTTTCGATCCCATATTACAGAGCTGGCTGCTTGGCTGGGTTTTGTGGTCTTCTCCACATTACAGCCATTTTCCCTCAGAAAGCAGATAGTCCTCGTGTGCTTTGCCACATTCAAATAACCTAACCTTATGCTTTCTTAAATAAGTACAAGAAGGTGAATTTGAGGTTTTTCTTTTTTCGTAGCTGTCCTTGCATGTGCTTATTCAGTGCTTTACATTATGTTTTTCTTTGCATTATAAGATAGTTAATATTCTAAAGTGCTCTAAACTGAGTAACACAAGAGCAGTTTTTTAAACTGGTTGGTCGCTCTCAGTATGCACAATTCACAGTACGTAATAGTATATAAATACCAAATGCATAATGCTACATAATGTACTATTTTAATATGTACTATTTTATATTGCAATATTTACATCTAGTAGCTTTCCTTCAACTGCATCAATACCACAATGTATATCAGTAATAACTCCTTCAGCTTTACCCACCATCAGCAATATCTAGATATTATCCACCGAATTGGCAAGAATAAGCCATATGGCTAACACCTCAGCGAGTGCCAACTTTGGCGACATAGGCGGATTTATGAGGTCGTGAAAGGCAAACAGACTCCGTGTTCCAATGGCCTTCATATCATTAATTAATTTTTTAACAACGGTAGATATACTGTACATCGTAGGTGGAGAGATCTTCAAAAATTCTGGAAAGGAGGGCCTCCTGTTTAAAAATTTCCATTTTCTGCCGTCGTCCAGTTCAGAACACATAAGACTAAAAATATGTAATTATACAGCACTTTCTCGCTTTCAATCTGTAAACCTACTTGCACTATGCTGTTATACTTAACTACGCTCCATTAAAATTCATTATTATGAAGAAATGGAAAAGGCACAAATGTGATTAGAAACTGATGCAGGTTGCGCCCATAGCACTGTGTAATTAAAATAAAGAATGCTCTTCTGAAGAGATATTTGCTCAGAAGTTAAATATGTGCAACCTAATATGTATGTATATAATTCTGATCTTTTTCTTTGAAAGAAGAAGCTTGTAGTCAAGGCCGATTTTAATATTCCTCTTTATTCTCGTTCGACAGACATTTCACTAAGCCAATACAAATAAACTGATGCAATAAATCCCTGTTCTAGAATATTTTAAATTTTTAATGCCGTTGTAGTAAAAAAAGAAGCAGCACGTCTAATTAGTACTAAAAGCACACAGAAAATGTGACTTGTTCCAGATGAAATCTTCGCTCAGAATTATTTGGTTTTAGTCACGATTTAGTTTCTATTGTTTAAGTGCTTATGTAAATGCCTGCATCATTAACGTTATGGAAGAATCATATTGTTGCGTTTTACGGGTTCGTGGATTTGAGAGCATCCGATGAAAATACGATGCAGAACAATAAAAAGCACAATTTATTTACAGGAATCACTATTTACAGCACAGTTTTAAAATTACCTTTAAAAGCGTCGAAAATCTACAATAAATACGCTGAAACAATCAGCAACACAGCTTCAGGCTGTAACTGTAAAGGTAGCTTCACGGCAACACTAAACTTATAATAAAACACCGTGGAACAATCACCAATACACTGTCAAGCTATACTGTAAAGATAGCTTCACGGCAAAGCACTATCTCGATTGCTTTCCGTTCACAAAACTGTCGCGTAGCTTAGCTCTCACAGTAAGCAGCTATTCTCAGACTTAATCACAACGCTCACACTACTTCACAATTACT
>KK121160.1:386876-399796 GCA_000611955.2 Stegodyphus mimosarum
AAACATGATCTTGTTTCTACTTTTATTACAGTAAATTTATGTGTTAGAGGAGTAAACCAAAATGCATAGCCTACTTTGATTCAAAATAAAATTTTAAAAAATTTTTTATTGATATAAAATAATAATACCAGCTTAGTGATATGTGTTACATTACTAAATTATTAAATTATAAAATAATAATATGTAAATCACAAATTGAATTTTATTTGACTAAGACATGAAAAATAATTTACATTATTAGAATTTTGGATAACCGGAGCTCAGGCAATTAGAGTTCTACTATTATACAAATGAATTCATTACAGCAACTTTATTAGCATAGTTTATGACACTATGCAAATTCTTTCCTGCCATTTGAAATTAAGAGATCTTAAATGCATTTTGCTTTTAGTGAAATAATATGCACAATTAACAGTACAGGCACATAACACAGTATACAATAACATACTATTCAATAGTTTCTTACCAACTAATAATATAATTGTGCACTTTTTTAAAAAAACTCATATGAACTCTTCCTAAAAAACTGACACAATTGTGCACTTTTCAATACATATATATGCTTTTAACATCAAATTAATAATATAATTGGAAAAAATACCAATACAAAATTTAAAACTAGGCCAAAAAACTTTCTTGGCAAGGATTTTGAATAAAACTCAACATCTATGCCAATCTAAGGTCTCATTTTTGCCTAATTTCAATATCAGATTAATAGTAACAAGTATGATCTACAAGCAGCATAAGTTTATTTTTTTTAACTTTTAAAAACAAGAATATAAAAATGAACCAGCATTACATACTTTCAAATACATCAGTGCTAAAAATCATTTAAATAATAAAAAAAATAACCACACACTTAAAAGTTCCACATACTATTTCCATTTTCTATTATTCATCAGTTAAAATTTAAAAAATAACACAAACATGAAATATTTATTGTGAAAATAAATAAACAATAAAAAATATTCCTGAGATATTCAATAAGGGGAAATTACCGGTCATTAATAGCACCTTTATTTAAACAAATGAGAAATATAACACACAATAGCTATACAGTATATTCTTAACGAGAAACAGATAGCAACTAAATAAAAAATATGAAGAGGGATAAAAATTATATATATATATAATGTTCTTAAAATAACATGACACAACAAAAATGAGATGAATATCTGTCTAAAAAGTTCACCAACTTTATGATCAATCAGAATTAATTCTAATATTCATATATCTCTAATTTGTTTATTAATTATTTAAACTAAGAATCATCATATATTGATCAATGATGAAAAAATGGCAGACTTACTAATATCGCTGTACACTATGCAGCTTATTAAATATATAACTAGGAACTATGTCTTACAGGAACAAAAATGTACCTTTAAAAAAATTCCAATTGCAAGGGCATTATTGGTAAAAAAAATGTATTTCAAATGACAAATACAAAATCTCAAATAAATTAATAGAATGAAATAAATAAATGAATTCTAATTCACTACAATGCAATTAGGGTCTACAATTTTTATTTATTCTTCTCTGAAACTAGTTCAAAATCATAAGAATATCAATGAACCAAAAATCTTCCAATTAAAATCAATAATGCTGGAATGACTGAGAATATTACTATTGTTTTTGATGCTTCTCTTTTTCCAGACAGTTTTTAAAGCTTAATAAACAAAGACTTTTTACTGTATAATTATATTTTATTGCTTTCATAAAAATTTACTTCACTGATATAGAAGTTAAATGGATGTGAAATATTTCATACATCTTTTTTACTGTTAGTTTTCAAATTTAATATTTTCCCTGCCTCAGTAATAAAAACCAGTTGTGCAAATACTATGAACATAAACATGTAAATTAGGAATATGTAATTCAGTTAAAATTAGCAAGAAAAGCATTTATCACACTAAATTTGTTTGGTGTTCAGTTGCAAATTTTATTTGCTGAAAATGGCACAACACTGGAGATATTGCTAAATGAAGTACAATAAATTACTAACATTCAGCACCCATGTCAAACAGTCTCCACACTTTTAACTCCACACTCACTTTAAATCTTAGTATATTAAAAGGACATTCGAGAGCAGATGCTGTAGATTCAGCATTATGAGTTCATTAAATTGAGAAGGGGGCTCCTCTAGCAGCTACTTGTAAAATTAAGTTACCACAGTCATAACATTTTGAACAACAAATTTGTAGACCCTCAGTATTTTCTTTTGAACATTGTATAACACCAGTATTCACTTAATCCTATTAAAATGATCAATCAGAAAGTATCCTTCTCAACTTTTCTATCTAAATTTTAATATTAAATTGTACCGCATACTAATGTTCATTAATACTAAGACTTATAACTACTTAAAAAAGCAAATGCATGACCTGTATAGCACCTATGCATATTGTATAAGCTCTGAATAAAATATATGCCATAGCCTAAATGATTAATAAATCATTATAATAAAAGCAAATAGTTTTTGAAAAGTTGATTTTTAGAGAAAAATTAAATTATTATAAATAATACAGAAACATAAATAAGTATAATAATAATAAAATAATACTATAATAATATATATATACTATAATATATACTATAATTAATAATAATAAACATAAATAATTAATGCAGAGAATATATTAAAAAAGAAAAACGCACATGAAGACTATAAATTATAGAAGTTATAATGTTTACCTAATGAAATTTTAAAACCTACAAAAGAATGTGGTATTGCTGCCCCACAAAGTGAAACAGAATTCCTAGAATAAACAATAATTTTTTAGTTTGAGGTATAACTGGTGACTCTGAAAACAGAAAGTATCTTTTACTATGAAATAATAAGTAGCATGATAGAAATGTCCATTATAGCAAAATGAATGTGTATAGTAAGTGCATGTACACCTCATATTACATTATCCAACTTTCACTGAGCAAATATAATGAAAAATATTGCTATTATACAAAATGTGTACCTGAAAAAAAAAGCTATAAAATTTATAACATACTAATAAATATTATTTTATTATGTTTATGATCTTGACTGAAATGCATCACTGCAAAATATTTTTCATTTAACAGATCTGATAAATAAGAGGAGCTCATCAAAATAATAATAATAAATGACACATATTTTATGTAAACCTACAAACTCAACTTACTCTTGTTCTTCAATGCAACAATTAATAGTGTTCAATAAAAGCTGAACTCATAATTTTAAAACAATATAAATAATTATCTTTTTCAATTTACATTAGGCTTCATTAAGTAATGCAAAAGTAGTAAGGAAAATATAATCAAAATATATTTCTAATGCAATACTTAACAAAAAGTTTATTTAATAAGTCTTCTTAGTGTGAGCAACCTGATTTTAAAATACGAAATGGAACTAACTGATGATTGACTAACACCTACACTCCATTTTTCTTTTAATTAAATTTTTATAGTCGTAAGCTGTATATTTTTGACCAATAAACTATCAAAATATAATCCTTGTTAAGATTCAATACTCACACAAATAAAATACTGCTTCTGATTACAATTTTAAAAATGCTAAAAATTCCCAGCTGGTAAAAAAAGAATGCCAAACATGTTACAGATCTCAAACAACTTTCCACAATTCTTCAATATTAATTTCAATAATTATCTAAAGCACATAACATTTTTCATTTTAATACTATACCACCACATATTCCTTCTCATTTTCCTTATATATATATATGTGATTTATTAAAAAGCTACAATACTTTTCAGATTGATCAGTTTACTAGTTCATATAATGAACACAAATAACATAAATAATAAAATATAATCAAGATATACAACTAATCTTTTTTGCTCAGACTACTAAAAATGATTTTTAACCATTTACAGATACAGACTGAGTATTAGTTTAAAAATTTATTTTAATACTACATGGCATATGAACAAATAGCTGTGAATAAAAATGCATAAATATATTCTGTTATTACTTAAATATATAATTAGTTACTTTGAAAGCTCTGACACTTTTTTAATTTAATTATGGCATCATTTTAATCAAAAAAATAGTACGACTTTTTCAATTATAAAATTATTATTGAGTATTACTTTTCACATGTATACATATACAAAAAACAGGGTAGGAAAGAAAGTTCTAAAATCAGATTGAAATTAATACAGTAAAATTCAAATATAAATAAATTTCTACTTAAAAAATCTACATAACTGTTAATGTTTATATAGTTAAAAATATTTTTGTGACTAAACTTACAATAATACCAAAATATTGATTTGTTTTCCTTTCTCCTCTGCAATAGTGATAAAAAATTATTAGTCAATATGACTAAAATTTGATAAATTAATGAAAGTAAGACATTAAAATTATTCCTTATTAAAACTGAAATGGTAAAAGAAGATTCGACATGGATATTTTAGAGCACTGTGACCTTTCGTATTCTAAAAAAGAAAATCAGAAAATGCCCCACTAATTAATGATCTGTTTTTAAATATGATGCTTAGCTAGTCATATTTAAAGAGATTCTGAATCAAACATGGATTTTCCAACAAAATATACATATCTATAACATAATGGCTTGTAAAAATTACATACTTAGTGAAATGACTAATCTGCATCTGCTGCATGCAAGACTATGTTACATTTTATATTTTAAACGAAATCATTGCACTTCTTTCATAAATAGACAAGTACCTTTGCTTAGTGCAAATATATTTTACAGTCAGGAAGAACAATTTCAGTTTTCAAAAACAATAAATAAATAGCTTATATCTTTACTATGAAATTTTACTTTACATGTGTGCATAGAAAAAAGATTTAAGTTACATAGGATAATTCTAAAATATTTATACAAATCTGAAAAATATTATATATTAAAAAGAATAATAACTATTTTTTAGATTTCCTTGACTAGCATATTTTAAACATATCTGATAAAAAGGCATTGTTGAAAACAGATTATGTACGGCAGAGAAATTTTGTACAACTGAGCTGCTTATGAACTACTACAAAATAAGCAGTTATAGCTATCATGAATAACAGCTCTTTATGCTATTATGAATAGTGATGTGGTGAATATAAAATTATTAACAATATGAGAACACATTAATTTTAAGTTCTAAAAATAGTAATACAGCATATTAAATTGATTACCATTGATATATATGGATGTCAAGGTGAATTTACAACCACATATTTTAAGCTCCAATATCAGTGCTGAGCAATCTGTGCAACAATATGATTACACTTCATCTTATTAATTACTTTTTAGAATATCAAGTTTTTCAACTTTTAAATGCTTCAGAGGCTGTACTTAATATACATATTTCAATTGTTAAAGAAACTTTAGGCTTACTTAAACTGTACTTACATTTATTTTCAAACCAATAAAAATGTGATTGACTTCCAAGTTAGAAATGATACATTCTCATAGCACATATATTTAAGTTAACATCACAACATAAAATTGTAAATTTCCATTTTTTTTTTAAAAAGGAAAAACAGATACCTGGATTACTATTATATATTACTGATTTAAAAGGGTTGATGCAGTACCTTCCACAGCTCCTACTCCAGAAATACTTTTATTAATACATTTTATTGAAATATCATTTTTAAATTATCTACTTATAATACCAAAGCTTTTTTTTTTAAAAAAATAAGCAGTTTTTAGGGGTTCAATGTAGCACACAAGGTATTTAAAAAAAAGATTACACTATTAAATATTTTTTGAACAGTTGCTTACAGATCTTAAGTCCACTTTAAAAAATGAATCAAATATAATAGGTTTTCAAAGTACAACATATTGGCAATGTAATATCCTTTAATGAAAATAAATTGAATTTAAATTTTCATAGAGGTCCTCTATCAAAAAAAAAATCTGTATCAGGTACAGAATATATGGCACTATAAACATACTTAACAATTAAAATAATACTGCAGATGTTAATAAAAAATTCAACTGGATATATCATATGCATTTAAAACTATATCATCTCAGTCGGTTATTAAAAAAATGAAGGTAACCATCAAGGGCATTGTTACCAATGACCTGCATGTTGACAGTCATCATCAGTCTATCAACTGATCACAAATGCAGGCACTGCTATAAATTTACATAATATTTTAAATTAAACCAACGAGCATCTGCACTCATCAAAGCTGTTGGTCCCCAATGATCTACAGGTTCAAGACCATTTGCAACAATATGCTGAGCTGCAATGAAATTAAATATATTTTTTTAATTAAAATTCTGCTACTGAATGCAAGTATGCCCCAAGGCTATAAGTTAAATTATCTACACAGACAGAGTCATCAATCCAATCAGAGGATCACCAATGCACACACAGCAGTGCAATAAATTTTTGAATTAAAAACTAAACTAAAGAACATCTCTCAAGGCTTCACTGATGATCTACAGGTACAAGTGGGGAGGATCCAAGAATTTTTTCAAAAGCATAGTACAAGGTAGAGTACCCCAGCACAACAACTCTGTCCCAATTTTAATGGATAGCATCACGAAGGAAGGCTAAGCAACTCTACACCTTTTCCCATGCCACCAAACCACTCGAGAGGACTTTTGGTTCACCAGTATTGAGCAGCTTCATGCCACACAAACATTCATGCTTTCTCCAGGATTCAAACAAAGGTTCAACAATACAGTAACCAGTGTCACCAACATCAGAGTGGCTATTAGCGATGTATAATCTACCAGTTGATAGGCAACTTGTAGGTCACTGGTGTGGGATGTTACAGTAAATTTAAAAAGATTTTTAAGTTAAAATTAAATTAAAGCACATCAGTGCCCATCAAGATTGCTGTTCACTTGTTTTAGCAGTTTAGTGGTCACTAGTGGTCAACTAGTTCATCACTGATGATCAACCTACAACTCACTAATGTAGAATGGTGCAGTAAATTTCAGTATATTTTAAAATTAAGTTAGAGCTCCCTTGTATTAGTCATAGCAATCTGCTACCACTGCCCTTCACATACTGGTAACCAATCCATGTATCTATGGTAATTTGAGGCTGTAATTTAGACAGACAGTTAATCAAACCAAGACATTTTGAAACATAACTGATAGACATCAGTGACTGCTTAGAACATTATTCATTGGTCTGTTACAGTTTTCAATCATTAGTATAGAAGAGTGCAATATTATTGTAGAGGCAACACTCGTCAAAGCAAGTGATGTTAAATAAATGGCAGCATAACATAACTGTAATTTATTATTCCAAAAACTTTAGGAAGTCTCCACTAAGGGTGCTTCTAATGCCAAAAAGTGATTGAGAAAATATTCCTTTGTAGAATATGCTGAAGGGGGCATTATAGAAACACATTAAAATTCTTGAGGACCATACACAAATACTGTTATGAATAGCTTGCATATTATGTTTACAAACACTAACTTCTGAGAGGCTTTTTTCATGTTAGGAAGACTAATTCAGTAACATTCATTTTAAATTACCATTTATAGGAAGGCTAAAATTTCAAATTTAATTTTATACAATCCCTAAATCACATTTATTTCTCAAGGTAAAAAAGTCATTTAAAATGTACCATGATGATATTTTTTTCATATTACATACTAATTTTTATCTAAAATAATTTTAGTGGGATAAGGACAATTAAAAATAGGAACTTCTTTCAAAGAATATCCATATAAAAATTTGAATTTCATATATTCACATTAAAAGGTATTATAAAGTTGTAATAGTCTGAAAGCATACCTTACTTAATTTGATTCTGTAACTGAAGCTGATCAACCCATTCAGTACACAATTAGTTGTGCAATCTTTTTTAAATATCAAGCATAATACCAATTACTTTCTTTGCCAAGAATCACAAAATACAAATGAATACTTAAAAAATACAGAACACATAAATATCTTTTTAAAATTTTACTTCTAATTTATAATTCTTAATAAATTAAGGTAACAGCCATATATTACTTATAAATCAGTGATTATATCATTCAAATTGTGTATTTGAACTACTACAAAAAATTTTTGAGAAGTTTAACAATTAATTCCTAGACATTCAATAAGCTAATTTAAGAATTCAAATATTATTTTAAAAAATTTAAGGTATAAACATTGCTAGCATGCAATATAGTTGGAAAACTTAAAAAAGAAAAGTTTTTACAGCTGAGAGAAAAATTCAGAAATACCTGGCCCAAAATTATTAACTTCATAATCAGTATTCACATAGAGCACTCCTCCCTAGTGAGATAGAGGTTTCCTTTGAGATGAGGATGACAGAAAACTTTTTTTTTTTTTCATCTCTTGGAATAAAATAATGCCCTTTTGCAGGAGTCAAAATAATATTTGATTTTAGCTTTTTTAATATTTGTAGTATAATGAACTTCAGATTATTCACGAATCATAAAAATGTGGCACTGAAAGTTTAAACTGTCAGTTTTAAGAACAATTAATTCCCTCCCTTTTTTGGGGATGATGTGCATTTCTGCTCTGAAAAAAAGTTCTATAATGAAAGTGAAAAGACAAGGTTTTACAAAATATGGCATTGTTTACATTATTCTTCACTGTCCAACTGATGATCAAGATATATTTTAAAGTTATTGGATGTCTTTCCAGCTAAACTGAATATCACTACTGAAATATTATATCATGCACATATTTTCTTAGTCTTCAGTACAACTATCTCTGTTTTTTAGGATTAGGAAAATCTCATTAAAATTCTTTTACATTAAAGTATACATTTCTTCTCGACTAATTTAAGTTCTTTATATTTGTACATTTATGTACTTATTTTAAATGCACATTTTAGAATATCAAGGAAAATTTAGGAAGTTTTTAATGAAAGTTTGATTAATTCCATTAAAAGGAAAGTTTTTAGTGACCTAAAGCTATGGGACATGATTTTTTTAAGAAGTAAATTAATTGGAAAGGAATAGTTATGCTCTGAAACTGATAGCTATTTATTTAACACTTTTTTCATGGTTCTGTAGACTTAAGAATCCAGCAATTAACAATACTTCCCATTTTGTTTATTTACTTACTTTTACTATTAACAAAACTTTTATTTACTACACAAAATATTTATTTTAAAGACTAAGTGAAAATAACAATTAAGTATTCTCTATTTAGAATAAGAGGGACTTTTAAGAGTTACGTATTTTATGAAAATGAAACTTTTTACTCATTTCTAACAACCTAGGAATACTAGTAACGATTCGCTAAAAACATGAAAAACAAATTTTTTATTATAGAACTTACTTTTGATTAAGAATATTTCATTTAAAAAGTAGATTATCTACTTATGAAAATTTTTTTACTTGATTAAATTCTAATAATTCGCCAATATTTGTTATGATTCACTGAAAATATAGAGATCACATATTTTAACTGGGAGAACTTTCTTCAAATTGCTAACACAGAATACCAATTAAAAATAATACTTCAACTGTACTACCATGAAATGAAGATCTAATACTACATTAGATAAATCTTCCATCAAATACAAAGAAGCCAAGATTTTAAGATTTTCTTTTTTAAGTAAAACTTCAGTTACTTCAAGGATTTTTCACAATATTTTTGATTAGTTACTTTTCCATTATTTATATTGAAACATGAAGTATATTTACAATTACTAATAAACATCTGTTCTATATAATAATGTTCATTTAAGTGATTAAAACTGAGCTTCCCCATTGAGGTATTAATCATAAAAGCTTATTTTCTGAAAATTCATGGCACACAGATGATAAATCATCTAACAAATTTAAAGCACTTTGTAACCTTCTACTAGAAATATGTTCATTGCTCAGCACATTAATTGGCTTATATATATATATGTGTGTATATATATAATCTATTTCATGTGATAAATTTTACATGTATACATTTTCATGAAGCTTATCTATTAACATATTGCAAACGTACAAAAATTTACAATAACACTAATCTTATTATTCAAGAATGTCATATAAAAATGAGTGAAAATATTTGACTATATGAATAACTTAGATGAAAATGATCATTTGAGCAAACAAAACAAAATTATGCATATCTAGAGTGATTTTTGTGATACATACGGTCATTACATTTATACAGAGAAAAATGTAAAAAATACAACACAGTTTAAAAAAAATACAGGATAGCTATATATAATCTGTGCAAATTTTGGAGAATTTGTACCATTTGCACATTTCATTGTACTCTTTGTTGTACTTGCTTTTCCTATATATGCACTAAGACAATTAAAAACTATAAGGGAAATTTACTGGGCATAAGGCTTTCTATTGTGTTTGGGATGTCCTTTGTCTTGTCTATAAACTCATTTTCATGAGCAACACTTCATCAAAGTACTAACCTACTATTAAAATATATAAAAGCAATATTAGCTTCAGTACTACCTATTTTAATTACTGAAATACAAATATCAGTAGATGTTTATTGCTATAAATTTTAAGCTGTTAAAAAAACATTTCTAAAAGCAATTACCTGCACTCATATTATCAAATAAATAATTAATAAAATACCAAAAATAAAACATTTTGTACTTACAAATTCCACATACATAACTGCCCATTGTTACTTCAAAAAATTATGAAGAAATCAACAGTTAAGTACTTATGGAATTACACTGTCTGACGGATTTCATAAATAGGACATAAAATTTTAAAATGCAAAGTGCACACATCTATACAGAACACAAAACAGAACAGACAATTTTTGCAATATACAGTAAAGGAAAAACAGCAATTTTAAAATCTTTAAAAATTGTACTTATTGGCAGAATGGGCTTACAGGATGAAGAATAATGATGAAAAAAAATGCAGTATGCAAATCATGAGGTATGTGTAATAGGAATAATACGATGACAATAAGTTACACAAACACACAAAAAACATGATATGCACAACAATGAGAATTCTTGTACTTAAGGTGATAGAATAACTCCAAGAAGTCACATTTGCTCATTCTAACTTTTCTTTCTTCATGAGCAATAAAAATATGTTACGAGCAGATATGCACAGACAATGGCTTTACAGAGCATGGGATAGTATTGTCTGCACATTCCGTTCGCTCAAAATTCAACTGATCATCATTATGGTACTGCTTCGGTGATTTCTTTCTATTTTGCTTTAAACGTCGAGAGGGTTCTGTAAAAGAATGAAAAAAAGTCAGTACCAAATTATTATTATCAAAAGAAGCTCAGTATAATTAAAGTTTTTTTGGGGGGGAAAGAAAAAGAGTTTAGGTTAATTAATTCTTAATTTGGTCAGCGAATAATAACAAGTACTTTGACGTGGGGATAAAAAAGGTTACACTGCTATAAATTAAATGCATGATCTCACATAACTAGCACAGATTGCATACTGTTTATGACACGATGCTATTAAATCTAGAGAGCTCTATATCCAGTGACTAGAAAAAGGTACATAATGATTTTATGGAATACAAATATACTTGGAATCAAACAAGTCAAGGTAAAAACACTGACAAAGTTTTTAGGTATTTTTTCATTATTCCTACCAAAAAGTCATGCACTCATCAAGCAATGCACTATATCACCAGAATAATTATGTGGTGACCGACACTGTTGTCAAAAAGTATTTATGTAGCAACAGAGATATGCAACCACATGCCTATTTACATGAACTTGCACTTTTGAAATCCCACTCATTTTTCTGGTAAGTGCTTCAATTTTTGCATTGATTATACTGATTTTCTTATAATGAATCATATTGGAAATGTAGTGTTTGCTGGCTGACGAAAAAGAAAGCATTGCATTTCTGCAGAAATATGGAACATAGAGAATGCAAAGACTCACACTGGCTGAAGCTGTAATTCTTAAATAACTGAATTTATGAAAATGCAGTGTAAAAAACAGCAAGAAAAAGGGATAGAATGTGGGTCAGAAATTGGTTTCAAGACAGGCATATTCTGTTAACAACAAATATCCACTTCATTTATTACTGACAGGTGCAAAATGCCAAGTTAAGCATGATGCTGAATTTGTACAGTTCTCTGGGTTATTTTAAGTAAAAACAGCTCTTTGTGTACATGGAAACAACAGCTCAAAAAAGTTACAGGCTTCTTGAAAAGGTGTGTTTTATTACTAAAGTTTCTTGCTTTTTAAATTTTATAAACTGCTTGCTCTTTTATGGAACTCTCAATAAGGTGCCATTTTGAAAATAGCTCTTGTTTTTTGAAAAATTAATCACCAGTAGTTCACAAATGCTCTTTAAGTCACCAACGAGTTCATGGCATTTTTAGTGGGAGTGTGGATAATCTGATTACATCAATTTTTATAAGGAATGAATATGTTCACAGTTAAAATTTATCAACTCCATGAAGATAAGGGTGATGTTGAAATAATACTACTGTCCATCTAATCATACAGTGATGAGGAATAGAACTAACATTATACAAATAATAGATTTGTTGATGAAAGTAATAAACCCAAACACATAATAAAATTATTGATGAATTACACTTTCAAGAGTAGACTTTCCAGATTTTCAAGACTACATTTTGCATTTTCCCCACAGGACTGACTTGTTTTGGCAATTTTTCAAACTTATTTTTTTTCTTTAAATACTGCAATAATTTTATTTTTCGTATAAAAATTTCACATCTCTTTTTTTTTTAATTTAAACATTTATTTCTGGTTTATGAGTATTAAATAATGGAAAGGAATTTGTATCACAATTTTTATAATAAAAATAACATTTTATAAAGTTTGATTTTCAAAAAAAGTCACAAATAAAAAAGCATCATGTTGGATGTCTCAAGTTAAAAACTAGTGTACTAGGGAAACTTATACTCAGTTAAGGCAGTGAATAGTACAGATAATGTCATTACACACACACACACACATATATACATATATATAACTTCAAAGAAATTACATATATATAACATTAAAGAAATTACATATATTTATATATATATATGTA
>KK121160.1:399813-476241 GCA_000611955.2 Stegodyphus mimosarum
ATATATATAACATTAAAAAACTATCTTTAATTAAATTAAAGAAATAGATTAAGAAAGTTCCTGTCTCGATGATGACATCTAACAAATGAAGTATCCTTTTCGTAAAAAAATTTCTCCAGTTGTCAAAGAATATCCAGCCTAACTTGATTAAACTTGTCTAAAAGAACCCAGGATATTATTTCCTCAGTTTTTTTTTTTTTTCCAATTTCTCAGGTGTGGCAGGTAAACAATGGTACAACTTAACATGATCCCACTGGGGGGGATGATATATAGTCATGTCTAGAGATTTGAGACGTATCGTATAACTCCCGTAACTGTTCCAAATACAAAGTTGATTTTACAGCATTAAATTTTACAAATAGTTAATACGAGATCTTACAATAATTTCTTTTCTTCCATACCTTTCTTTAAGCAATTCCACTGCTAAATCATAATTATTTTCTGATACCAATAGTCCTTGAATACTAATTAAGGCTGATCCTTTTAAGAAAGCTTTAAGATAATTATATTTACCTACTTTGAATAAGCATTCGTTACTGTGAATCGCATTATCAAACTGTGACCAAAATTCCTGAAGCTTCTCTAAATTACCCTCAAACGGTTCTACATGAAGCTTTGGCAAATTTATTCTTGGTTTCTCTGATTCACTATTTGAAATAAGTGAAGAGTTACTCTTCAACGACAAATCTGCCTTTCTATCTGAATTCTGGAGATAATTCTTGACTTTTGCTTTTGCGTAAATAATACGCTCTCTATATTCCTGATTATTCTCGACTTCTGTTTCGAGATCAGATACTTCAGTAATTAAATTCTCAATTTCTAGACCTAACTTAAATATCTGACCTGCTTTTTCTTGTAGATTCATTTCACATTCTTCTAATGATTTTGTATCTACAACATCCTGTTCCAATAATTCAGATATTCTATTAATTACTTGTGTTGTTAACCTTCTTACAGCTTTGCGTTTCACTCTCGCTTTATCTAAAGCTTTCTTAGTATTCTCATCCATGATATTAACTAATAATATAATTCTATACTTCTAAACGCTATAGTCTGTTAGAATTATCAAAAGTATTTTAATATAATTATTCTATAGTTCACATGCATTCAAATTTTTAAAATGGAAACTTACCACTTCTTCCATGCTCATGGTATGCGAGTCATTCGATGGACAAGTAAACCACATTATAATATCCCACTTTTGAAATGTTATCTGATCTGTCAGGATGGTTAGTGGTAAGTTGTGATTACCTTTCATTCTTCAAGATGAATCTAGCTTTTTGATAAATTCTTTTATTGCTACACTAAATATTTACATATATTTACATCATAGTTCAGGAACATTGGTCACCTCGCTCCCTTCTCTCGACTCCCGATTCTGGAGTACTATTGTGCACCCTCTATTGGCAGCTTTTCTACAATGCCATCTATCAGCTGATTACAAGAGTAATCACTGAAACTCTACTTACTTTCAAAGAACTGACAACTCTATTGGCTCAGATCAAAGCCATTTAAAATTTTTGTTCTTTATGCAACGTAAACAATGCTGACATTGACTGCATTAATAATCTCACTCCTTCACACTTTCTTACAGAAGACATGATCCTATCCCCTCCTGAACTACAGCTTACTCGTCCTGCCAATATACAGAATAGGTGGGATTGCCTTCAAAAGATGCGTAAGGACTTCTGCAAATCATGGACCAAAGCCTATCTATCATCACTGGAAACCAGAAAGAAATGGAAGGACTCTCAGCTGAATATCAAAATTGGAGACATCATCCTGCTAACTAGATGATGGTCATCTTCAGAGTTATTTGGCCAATAAGACAAGTGGTCAAACTTCATCATTGTACAGACGGACTGGTTTGAGTAGCCACAATTAAGACTAAGAACTCCATTTTTAAAAGAAACAGCTCCTTTAGCTCCTTTGTCCATATATCAGGACTAATGCCTGATAGGGTGGGAGTACATCCTGGTGCATCCGGAACAGAACAACTCAACATGACTCCAATTTGCCTTTTGCTGTTATTCAAAAGAGCAGTTAGTCGAACATCAAACTCGTAAAAACAACCACATCTGCACTGCAACTAGAATGTTGTCCATTTTTTCATCATATTTGTTCCATTACATCTACAAACTTTATAATATTTTCTTGTATATATATACATTGTGTATAACTACATAATAGAAGTTTTTGGGTTAAAAAGGAGAATTTATCTCATATAATTCACTCTACATTCACAACACCTGTATTAAGTGGATCTTGCTATAATATATAATTTATTTACGACAAAGTTATGTATATCATGTTCTAGGAAAATAAGCTCAAATAAAAGCGATTTAGTATTCTATTGTAGCAAAAAATATGCCAGTAGTTTAATAATAAGTTAGAAAGAAATACTTTTTTGAATAAAAAAATAGACAAAACAGTAAATTTGAAAGTGCAGAAAAAAGAAGCAACTGTTGTTATTGATCAGAGATTAATTGCCTTTTCAAAGGGAACAAACCAATTTTCAATCAATTAACATTAACCAAAATAACAGCTTTTTGGGAGAGGGTGCAGATAATTAGAAAGTACCAATTCTTATATAATGCATTGATGCAGATAACTTACATAAGGCTTCAGCTAATAACAATTTGTTAAGCTGAAATATCAAAGAACCCTGATAAAGCATATCAAAACTAATTATTAAGCACCATTTTTTCTCATTTGTCCCAAGCTTTGATTCTGAACACATCGCACTTGCTTCCCAACTTTGTGTCCACCTAGAGTGCTGCCTACTGCTTCTTCAAATATGTCACATTTGGTATAAATGTAGTTCTTGGAAGGACGGACAGGCATTTATGATGTATGGTTCACTTTTGAATTATCCTGCTCAAGAATAAAGAACAAGGTATTTAATCAGCAACAACTGTAAGTACCTGAATCTCCTCTTTTAAATTATAAAATGTAAATCCAAATACTAACTGAAAGAACTTTTTCCAAACTGGATGCTATTTCAGTAGGATCCTAAAAATTGTATTTATTTTCAAAAAAAGATTATTATTTAGTTCAAAATTTCATGATTTATATGTTTCATAATATGGTATTCTCTTACGGCCCTAATGCTTTTTCTTTAAATGGGCTTTTCTGTTACTAAGTCTTTTTCTCTTTGAAAGGGATTTCCCCTAAATTAAAATACTAATTTTAATTGCAATAGTTCATTAACACTATTTGTATTTGAATTGCTCACTTTTTATCCTAAAAATAGTAAATGCATATAATAAATCACTTTAAACTGCATCATCTTAAAATTAATTTCATGTCATATGAATCTTATATAACACTGGTGATGCAGATGGTTTTGCACACTGAAATTCAAACAGCTAATAGGAAAATTTCAGAACCAAAATTCTACTCTTCTTAAACTCAACTTTCATCTTACAGTACATCACCTCTGCTTCTCTGCTTTTCTATTGTAAACCTGCTGCTCCCTGCTGTCTTTAAAAACATAAACAGGCAATTAGTGTGCCAATTTATTAGTGCTAACTTAAAAATGTGTGTCAATTAAAAGAAAAAAGAATATTTAAACGGACCATGCCTGCAAGTTTCTTCTTTATGCATCTACAACACATGCACTTAAAATGACAATTTTTCTAAAAGGATATTTTAGAAGGTTTACAATTTTTCTAAAAGGATATTTTAGGAGGTTAATCTCTTTAAAATTTAGATTTTGATTTTATGACATTTTACTTGAATTAAACTGAATTCTTGCATAAATGTCTTTTTAGTAAACATATATCACATTAACCCCCTTCCGGTACAATTTAATAATGAAAAACTAAGCATGAAATAACCATTTAATTTTTATTAAAAAAAAACTTGTTTCATTTTATAATTCTTACATATTCTTAATTAATATCCATTTTTACACATTGTTAATATCAAAAACGGTAAAATTAAGAAAAAATCAAAGCAAAACCTCAACAAGGGATGTAGTCAATAGTCTTCAAGCGTGTGGTACTTTTCAAAACACACTGGTAAGTGCAAAGGAATCCTGCATTGTTTACACTGCTAGGGAGTCTCACTTCTAATTTTATTTTTGTAACACACACGGCACCTCTTAGTAGGTTTTCTTTTATTCTGAGTTGAAGGAATGTATTCTGGAAAATGTCCCCATATTTTAGCCTGCAACGTAGCCGGGGTGTCACTATATGAAGGACGCCCATGAGTTTTGTAATCCGGTAGTGTAACTTTTTGAAGGATTTGCTCTGCTATGTCCAATCGAAAACTCCCAATTCCGATTTTGTTGGTATTATTGATTTTTTTATATAAAACATATGAATTGTAGAGTACAATGTCAAACATGTAAAAAAATAATTTTTTATATCCTTTCATATACTTCCGCATAACCGGAAAACGAGCCAACCGTTGATCATTTTTATCGACGCCTCCCATTCCATTATTGTACTCAATGACACAACTTGGTTTTATAAGATTTTGTAACATTCTCCATCTTTCCTCTTTCTCTTTTTTCCCATATCCATGATGTCTGCTGTTGAATATATATACATCCTTTTTGACAGACCATCTCAAAGCTAGTAAACCTCGACTGGAGAGACTTCGAACTTCTCCTTTTCTCAGTTTTAATTTTGAAAGTTCCTTTGGCATGCTTCTCCTGTTTTTTTGTACGGTTCCGACGGCGTTCGTATCGTTTTTCAACAAGTTTAGGAACAAATTTGGAGAACAATACCAATTATCCAAATATATAGTGTATCCTTTTCCTAATACATGCTTTGATAGTTCCATCACCATACTTTCTGATGCAGGCATATCATTAATCTTGTCTTTACCGATGTATATTTTGAACTGGCTACAATATCCTGACTCCGACTCACACAATTTATAATATTTTATTCCAAATCTTGCTCGCTTGGATGCAATAAATTGCACAAAACTCAATCGACCTTTATATTTCATCAAAGACTCATCAATATATATACTACTTTTGGGAGTGTAAATATTAGTAAATTTACGAGTTAATTTACAATGACGAGTGTAGCTCGTCATTGTGCATATGGCATGAAACACCGATGGCGAGCTAGACTCGTCATAATACCGGAAGCGGTTAATAAATACACATTACATTTATATTACTGTTCACAAACTCCATACTGTCAATTTATATCATTCTTAAAATATTTTACTATCAATTTTTATAATTTATTAAATATCTTGAAAACAACAAAGATAAATATCTACCTGTGTGCATATGAATAAGCCATAATGTAGCCATCAAACCAGCACCAATGATAAATGATGCAAATGCAATTCCAATGACTGCTTCCGTTGAGAGACCAATGAAAACAAGCTGCTGTGATACTGGATTCTTTTTATTATTTCCAGTTAATTTATCAAAAGAATAATCTACAACAAAGTTCTCAGGAGAACTTGTTGATGATTCAGGACTGGCATAGGACAAAAGATCTAAAGCAATAGATGAATACATTAAAATAAATACACAATTACAAGTTTAAAAAAAATTAGAATTTAGAGTGTTAACATAATTCTTTTAATCAAGTACTTTTCAAAAATTTAACATTAATAAATGTCAGAAACGCATTTTTAAAGATAAAAAAAAATTTAACCCATCCTCCTTCAGGAAGAATCAAACCTGCACCTAAAAAAAAACAACTTTTTTTTTAGGTGCAGGTAACTTTTGATTCAATTTTGATTTATTGTTTATTGCATTTCAATCTCTTGAAATGCACTAAACTTTCCTATTTGAAATTCAAGTTTGCCAATTATTCAATTCTTTATGCTTCATTTTATTTTATTTATAATGGCTAACCATTTAATTTAAAAACTGCTTGCAATTAAAATTTTTTACATTTAAAATTAAAATATTGAAACTTTTTAACATTTGTTTAGGAAAATTACATGGCGTATGCTATTTTTAAGGAGAACTAAAGGAAGAATTTAGTAGACTAAAAAAGCACGAAGAACATGTACTTATGTTACAGAATTCTATATTTTAATTAACTCACGAAAAAGCAAGTGAAAAAAAAAGAATTCCATATTTTAAATAATTTAAGTAAAAGAGACTTTTTTTCCAACTAACAGAGATTTCTGCACATCACTTCCAAATACCATATAGACATCTCAACATCACAGATTGTTGTCATACTGACATTAGCTATGATCACACTTTTCCCCTTTGAGTGATTCTTTTTCTATCTAAAAGGCCAAGACATGTTTGTTTGAACTGGGATATTGCTGACAATGATTTTCTTAGAACATAGAGGTGCAGAAGGAGCAAAAATTAGATTCTAAGAAATTTCAGTGAGCATAGCAAACCGCACGCTTCCTTAACTTTCTAATTTGATCCAGCTTATTATTTTTTGCTGGCTATTATTATTACAGCTATATTATCAAAGTAAAAGTATAAATTTTTTATTATGTCAAAAATAGTTTCTAATTCTAGAATTGCAGCAGGATCAGCAAAATGAAAGCATCTTTCAATGTTAATCAAGGGGGAAAAATGGATAAAGGTATATCCATCTCAAAATTATGCAAAAGGTTTGGCATTAGAAAGTCAACAGTTGTATGACTTAAAAAATAAAAGTCAAAATAAAAAAAAAAACTTTTTAATTTTCTGTGGGCTCCAATACTCCACTTGAAATGAATAATAGAAATTGCATTTACTGTGCTGAAAATAGCACTCAAGACAAAGTGAAGTTTCAGTGGGTGAGACAGCATCAAGACAACATGCAATTGACTTGTCCAATGCTAAATATTTCAAAATATTTAGCATTGGACGCTAGTCAAATATTTCATACCGAAATGTGCTTAAAAAGTTGAGTACACATATCTGACAAGCTGATTAGTCAAATTTAAAAATCACAACATTCAGACAGTTCAAAATTTCAGGTAAAACTGATACCGAAGTAGCTGAACAACTTGCAGATGAATTCATACAAATCCTTAATAGCAAAAATTATTTCCAGAAATTTATAACACAAATTTATAATGCTAATGAGTCTGGTCATTTCAGCTGCCCTGAAATAACTTAGTAGCCTCTGCAGAAAAGGCCTCAGCTAGTGTCAAAGATTCCAAAAGTGAGACGTGATTTTTGCATGTACTAATCCTGCAGGAAAAACTTTCTGTAATCAGAAAAAATACATCATCTCGGACATGTAAAGCAGTAAAGATTTTTCCAATCATCTATTGTTCAAATAAAAGAGTATGAATGGCAGAAATATCAATGAATAATTGGTTTGAAAATTATTTAATACCTGAGGCTAGGCAACCTTTGAAATTGATTGGTTAACTGGATGATGCAACAACTGTCTTGTCTTGATTATAGACAACTATTTGATAATTGATTTACTGTTTGACATCTTGATTATAGACAACTCATACTTAGAATTTTGGTTTGTCTTACTTCATTCTTTCCTCTAAATTGTACATCCATCTAATGGCTATCAAAGTGCTGCATATGTTAAAATGCAGATATAAAGTAATCTTCACAAAGTTTATGCTAAATTTTTAGAACTGTGGCAAGACCAATCAAGAATTTTTCAAATACTTTAACATAAAATCTGCTATATAGAGCTGTGAAAAGTCATGGGAAGATGTATATGCATATATTTTAAAAGGTGCATGGTATAATTTATGGCCAGCTACCATGCTCCATGGTGACAATCACGATAACCTCGAATTCGAAGGTTTTCAAATATCACAAGTAAAAGCTTAAATTTTCCAACTGTTGAATTTGTAAAGAAATATGGAGAATAAATTACAAATCAAAATGATATAACAAAAATTTTCCATTCTGATGACAATGTCCCAACATCCCTTTTTGAAAATTTAGAACAAGAAAAACAGGCTGCTGGGATTAAAAATATCTCAGCTGACAGTTTAGTGGAAATTTTTGACATGGGAATTACAGGAACTTAACTGAATAAGAAATATGTGTACCTATAAAATTAAAGAGAAAGTATTAGGGGGGAACAGCTTTAACAACTTACATTGAAAGAAATGCTTAATGGAACAAAGAAAGAAATCTTTGCAAATTTTGATTCTCTTAAGGTCATAAATGCTTTTATTTTCACATAAACAATTATTTCATATTTTTAATTTTATAATTTCTACATGTCATCTCACTAGATTTAGACTAATGATTTGAAATCCAGAAAATTATGGAATTCAGAATCTCTGAAATAGTGACAATTCTGGATCTGAATTATTTTTACTCACACAATGTATTTTGCAATCCATACTTGATCACTGCTACCATAAATTGAAGTTTCTAAACCATATGCTGAAAAAATACACAAGGGGAAGATATATGCAAGCAAATATGATATATATGCACACACACATACACATGAAAGTGTACATTCTGCCAATTTACAAGCTCACTTATTAAGATAATAACTAATGTTATTTTACCTTACCCATTAATCACCAAAATGAGCAACATCTGTTCTATATTTTTTTCATAAATCTAATCAGAAATTCTTCAGATTTGTTTACTGATATGTAAAAGTAGTCAAAATAGCAAATTTGCTCATTTAAATATCTGCGAAATTTTCACATAAAACTACAGCACATTTTGTATTAAATTTATGAAAGAATAATGCACATTTGCTGATGGATTTTTTTGCTCTGTTCAGACTATATAATATGTTAAACTTTGTTTTCTAAAACTCTTCCAATTCAAAGGCAAATGTCTTTGATAAAATTTTTTTACTTTATTTTGAGAAGTTTTGTAATTGAAAGTCGGATCAATGTTTAAAGACAAAAAGTTTGTATCCGCCTTTTCTAACAACACGCATATAAACATACAAATTAAAATGTTGTGCGTGTGCATATATTCAACATTGATCGAAACATCATAATCTAAAATAATAAAATATTCTTATTTATATAGATATGTTTCAAAATATTTCAGTGATATTTGTCTTAATTTACTTCTTATGAATACATGCTTACTTACCTTTACTTTTTCCCACAGGAGTTTTAGAAACAACTCGGAATGGGCCTTGAACTATAATACTAAAATTTTTCCCTTGCAAAGTATCCAAGTAAGGACGGAGAACATGCTTCAGGCAAAAATTTTCAGTACTAATGCACTAAAATAGAAAGTTTCGATAAAGTTATTCACACTTTCATATTTTACTTAATATATATAAGTTACTTCTTTAGAAGAAAAAATATGAAACAACCAAATGAACTACAACTTCAGATATAATATAAAGTAAGTAAATGAGTGATTAAATATAGCAAAGCATGAAAGGTTTATCAGCACTAAAAGGAAGGATGCCTCCGTGAAGAAGCTTCTAAAGAAAATTGTTTCTGCATTAAGAAAAAAATTGCCTTTAATGGCTAGCTTCTAAAGTAAATTGACTTTAAAAGCAAATTGACTTATCTCACAAAATAAATTTCAAAATAATATATTTAAAATTCATCTAATATTCAATTCAGAATAAACAAAATATAAAAACCAAATACCAGAAGCACAGTGACAAACTGCAAGAAAAAGGGAAGAGCATGCCAAAAACAAACTACTAGCACTTGACAATGTTTTAACTAACAATTCCTCTGTCTGTATAAAATTTGCACTGACCTGGCTAATGATCCCATTAAATACGAAATCCCTAAACAAAAAACTAATAATATTAATTGTAAAACTGATTTTAGATACTCTAACTTTATTGAATTTAATAAAATACTCAAAAAATACCAGAAATATTTCCTAAATTAATTACTCTTATCTTCAAATACAGAAAAAAATTAAGCAGTATAATTACAAGCACAAGAATGAACAAGTTATTGACCCACATTGCTTTTGACATGAATCGAGTCTTGCGAAATGCATTAACCAGCATCTTAAACACAATTAACGGAGACCTTAATATTATTAATAAACAACAACTTAAGGAATTCAAAAATTTAGGCACCAAGTTCTGAATTAACAACAATCTTAGTATGAACGTTTCTCTTAAATGATTAAAAACAACCCTGACCAATTTATTATTACCACCACCTACAAATACGGCAATCCACTTTCCTTTGAAGGATGAAAACATCATGTTTAAAATAGCATTAATAATAATAATATAATACTTCAAATTAATAATAATAATATAATACTTCAAATTAATAATACAAATAGCATAAATTTTAACTACAAAGAACTTGAGAAAAATATCTTAAGAGTTTAAAATCACTTTATAGGGGAAATACCCTATTGACAAAGCTAAAAATTTTAATATTATTTGCAAAAAATTGTACCAACAAATTGTTAGCAATGAACTTAATAAAAAGATTACTTTCCAGAACTTGCTCAACTCACTTATTAATAGATTTAAGGTATTTCACTAAAAACTTAAAATTACCAGTAAACCACACTATAATAAATTCTCCAGTTTGTATGCAATTCTAAAATTTCATAAAAATCCAATAAGTTTGAGATTTATAATTAATGGAGTAAGTAATTACAAAAAGGGTTCAATATTAATTTTACCAAAATTCTCAAAAAAAGTTTGTACTGAGGTCTAGAAGCACACTAATATTGAATTACAGTAACAGCTGAATTATCAAAAGTAGTCAGAAAGTTATTTAAACTATTAACAAACAAAATATTTACAATATTAATAGCTACAATTTTGAGAACTTATACACCATATTGCCATTTAATGAAATTCACACTATTTAACTGAGTTCTATCATCTATTTCCCAGCATTAAAAACTTAATCAATTTCGATAAATGGAACTCTTATCTTAAATGTACACTTTTTAATAATTTTTATTAAATATCGAAATAATTATTATCACCACGACTGATTCATCAACACTAAGACATTGGAAACATCTTTTGTTAACTAGAGTTATGATGCAGAAGTTCCTAAAAATTATCATTTAAATATAAATTGCATGAATACAATACAACAATATACAAATTCTACTATACAGCAAAAAGAAAGATATGATGCAAGTTTAAAAAAAAATGGATGAACAGGAAATTACAAATTCTAAGAGATGACTAGAAGGGAGTTAAAATTTTTTTGTTTAATTATGAATATGTTTCATATGTTCATAATTATTAATTAAATGTGTATTATAAATTAAATGTGTTGAATAGTAGCAATTTCGAAACAAAATAAATATTTTAACATTTCTTATATTTCTTACAGTATGGAATCTGTAAGAAAGTTAGGTAAGTTTAACTTCAATGATTAAATATTGTAAAAGTAAATAACAGCTTAATATGACATATATTATAATAGTGTGGCCCAACAACTGAGACGCGGACCAAGCCTGCCCACATATTTACTGTGAAGCGATGTTGCGCCATGTGGTTCTGCACACTCTTGAGCCCACAAATATGCATTATGCTGATTAAATATACCATCCCCATTGAATGTGATCTCATCAGTGAACAACACATAAGCTAGAAAATTCACATCTGGGATCAGCAGCAGTAACTGAACCCTTTGAAGATGAAAGGTGAGTAAAGACTTAGCATTCAAACATGCTACACACTTTAACAAGACACTTTTAAGGCAGAGGCAATGGTACATATACTGACACTGAGATTAGTCTCCATGGCATCCAAATACACTTTTTTCCATAATGACTGAATGTGGAAATCGTGGCCTACCCTCACTTGTCTTGCTAATTCTTAATGACTTGTACTCGCACAAATTTTCATGCACACATGCAAACAAAAAGTGGTGTGGTTAGTTTCTGTCTCAGAAGCTTCTTGATAATTTTTTTCAGTGGCTCGTCCATTGCCCTCAGCTACTCTATACACTAAGTGCAGGTCTACAAGCTCACCACTTGTATACCATTGCATGCTCTTAATATGCTGGCTACCACTTGAATGAGGAAATACTTACTTTTCCTCTCCTGAGCTATTTTGCAGAGCAAAACCTGGCAGCGTATGATGACGTTTCTGGTCATGGGTTGCAATTCTCAATCCTTATTATGTGCCCTACCTACCCTAAAAGATTGTCACTATATTTTTAGACACCCTGTATATTACAGGGTAAACAAAATAAAACCGGCCCAGAAAATATTTATAAGATTTACATAGAATTCACTCTTTTTGATGAACAGGAAAACTTCCCAATACTAGAAAATACTAGAAATGGCCGCTGTTGATGTCAATGCAGCACTGTGCTCAATTTATCAAACTGTGAGACATATGTAGCAGCAACTGCATTTTCAATGTTCTGCTGCAGCTCTTGCAGTGTCTGAGAATTATTTGAATACACCTGACCCTTCAATTTGCCCCACAGGTAAATACCACAGGGCAGAGACCAAGTGATTGAGGCAGCCAGGAGATTGCACTGTCTTTGCTGACTGTTCCCTCCTCACCAAATACTTCAACACTAAATATTATTAATTATAAAGCTGATTTACATATTTTTTACCTTACATATATATTTTATATATTTTTATTTTACATACATGTATTTTATCTTTCATGTATGTAATAATATATGGCAAAATCAGCTGGCAGAAAATATAAAGGAAAACTAATCAGACAAATACCTGTTTAGCTCTTAATTGTTTGTTATCTTGCATGGCACATGAACTGAAACGACAGTGTAAAAGTAGTTTTTGGTTGATAAATTCTTCACTCAGCTGAAATGAAAATCTGAATTTGTAATGTTCAGCATCAGAATCAAGATTGCTACAATGCGTTTTAGTTAAAATGTCAACACTCAGATCAGTCGGGCACCTAGAAAAATTACATTCCTCATAAGATTGAATGAAAGATATAAAGACATATGCAAATAATTATTAGAAACATCATATGAATACATAAATAATTTTAATACAGTACTTTTTATACATAAATAAAAAATTAAAATCATAACTTATGTTGTTTATATCAAAAATAACAATAGAGCAAGTTTTTGCAACATTCAAAAGAAATATATATCAGTAAGGTAAATCAAAGTAAGAAGCTTAGATATAAAATGAAACCACTGCCTATAAAAATAGCAATCTTTATCATATATTGAACATGGTAAATGAATAACTATGTTATTAAGCTAATAGTTAATTTATATAACTTAACCGATAATAGAGAAGAATGAAACGAAATGAATGTACTCTTGTCTCAGAAAATCACTTATCAAGACCAAAGAACTTTATTTTGAGTACTTATTTCAGTTGCTAAAAAATTTTAATACTGCTGTAGCCAATTTTCTATGCCTAAATGATTAAATGGCACAGGATTTTCTAAAACTCTCCCCCCCCCTTTCAAGTTTAAATGAAATGTCATTATATACAGCAACATTCTAATGTCATAAAGAAGCTTTCTTCACTTCCTCACCCTCAACTATCCTGTCTGAAAATACAGTAACCTGACTTAAAGAAGATTTTCATAACCTTGTCATAGCACAATAAAACAAATGATTTTACACATCATATGATACATCACCTGCTCTCTCTGCATGTGTAGTTTTTAAATTATTTATTTTGCATGCCCCATATCAATTTATTTACTTCTTTTAATGGGAAAAACTTGAAATTCATATAATAGTTTCCTTCATTCAATTGAAAATATTCAATACTGTTTACTGTTTTACAAAATCATAATTTTTAATGATTCTTTAAATTTCCTATGATTTAAGTCTTTACAATGCAAGAATTATCACAGCAAAATAACTAACTATAAAGACAATCTAATTTCTTAAAAAACATGATATATCATTTTCAGATTACTGCCTTTTTGCTTCTATAAAGTCTTATTTATCTGGCATTCTCATTTTCAAACATAGATTTGGAGTTCACTTTCCAGTTTGTTATTCAGTGTATGCCTCAGATTCATTGGACAATCCATCATACCACAAAATCTTAGTCCTTTCTTAATCAAACATCACCTTAGGTTTTTTAATTCTGGAGACAGCCAGAAATTGCAGGAAACTTAATCAGCAGGATAGGTAAGGTAACTTATTTGAGTAATCACCTTTTTGAACTTCTCAGCCAGAAATTACTGGAAAATAAATCAGCTGAATATGTAAGGTAATCTAATTGGGTAATCACCTTTTTACTTTTTATAATAAGTGTTCTGATTGTAAACATGGCACAAACTTTATAAAAACCTTTCCATGACTATTCCTCAGCAAAAAATTAGCCTAATTGTTTCTTAATTAGTTTCAATTCTTCAAACTACTTCACAACCACTTGTTAAACCATATAACATCTTACATTTCTGATAATAACATTCACCATTATTGTTCTTGGTTGTCTGCTGCTGGGCGTCACCTGCTGCATCTTTAAATTCCTTACATCACTCAAACACATTAAGCTTTTCCAGATATGTTCATTACTTCCCACTTTTAATAGTTTCACCATTTCAACAGCCCTTTTCTTCTTTTTCACAAATATGATACTAATATGCTGCTTTAGAATTTAGTTGCCAACTTTAACGCTAAACTGCATATGCAGATATATTTCTTTCCCACCACCATAACTAATTAATACCAAACATTGCAAGCTTCTAACTTATGCATAAATTATTTCAGTTTCAATACAATTACATCAACAGCAACACTATATGGCCATTCAACTGCTGCATCATATTCTGCAGTTATATTTGATATCATAATTAGCTGTTTAGAGGAAGAGCACGGTTTAAGCAAACTTTTTATGCAGTCCTTAGTATAAATTTTCTTAAAAACACCTGCATGCATATTCAAAATAAACTATTACTAATATTTACCCTTGTTTAATCAAAACACTTTTCTTTCCAACATTTCTTGTAAAAGCATCATTTTCTGATATCCAACATTCATCAACAAGTATACACAAACGAGGATCTAAGAGAAAATGCATATTTTATACATTAACAAAGAAATCACATATATGATCTGTATTTTAGCAATCTATCATTCATAGGGGAAATATAAAATTTATCATATCATAATATCATAAGAAAAACTAAACAAATATTTTGAAGAATATTTTATTAGGTGAAAGTAGTTATTAGAGAAAAGTAGAAAACAAAAGTGTTATAATTTTAAGTATGTATATGCATTTTATGAACAGCATAAAGACATTAACAACTCCTGTTCAGAAGAAATTACTAGAATGTTTAAAGGAAAAAAACATTTAATCGAATTACCCTTAATGAAAAACGAATAAGTCTAAAGAATTTTAGGTTAAGAGTATTGTAAAAGAATAAAATTATTACCAATAACAAGCATTTTTATGTAAAACTATTAAAGCACTGCTAAAAGAACAAGTGTACACAACTCATTTTATGAGTTACAAAATTGAAAAAAAAAAAAAAAAAATGTTAGGTATTTCCTAGAATTCCCCATATTCATATGTTTACAAACATGCAAATTGCTTCTCTATACAAAATTATGAAAATAATTTACTCTTAATATTAATGATAGACTGGTTGATTTATCTTAAAGAAATATAGTAGAAAACAAAAACATGCAAAACAATTTATGGCATGTTAAAATTTAAGAAATGAAATTTAACTTTGAATATTATTTAGAAACAAAAAGGATGAATGCCTTTCAAATGACAAAAATGTATGTTTGCCTTTTTCATCGGGATAAATTGTTCATTATCTTACACCACTATGAACAGAGACTGCACATTTGACTTTGGAAAAAAAAGGGAGGGAATTTTTATTTGAAATAAACATCACGGAATGAATATTTTATCAATTACAGAATGCAATAAATGTTTTCATAAGTCAAGCATAAAATTGTCCAACATACAGTCCTCAGATCACAGTCCAACCTGCTGAGAACATTTTTTTTTTTAAATATTTAACAGAAACCTAAGCAAGTAAAATCTCAGGAAATAAAATATCACAGGAGCAGTACAGTCAACCTAAGCAGCTACAAAACTCTGTCACTTGACAGATTTGTTCACCAAAGAAATAACCAACAATGTATTATTATTAGTTACTAGAAACTGTTGTTAAAAAAAAGGGAGAGAGAGAAATTGGGGGAATGCTCAAGCCTATTAAACCTATGGCTTGTTTTGATTACAAATTTTAAAAAAAGTACTAGTTTTGATTAAAAATTTTAAAAATCATTTACATCTTCAGTTATCAAAAGAATAGATGATTTAGCAAACAGTTAAACAATGATAAAAGAATAGATGATATAGCAGACAGTTGAATAGATGATTTAGCAAAATTGAAAAATTGGTGAGAAAAGCAGAGCTAATGTTACTACAGTATAATGACAATCTGTATACGAAGAATAACAACAATATCAAAAGTTTTTGTTATGAGTTATTGGATTTATGCCCAGTGAAAGACAATACTCCAGAAAAAAAATAATTTTGATGACTTAAAACAAATTTTTGCAGAAATACATCAGATGCAGCCCCAGGGGTTAAAAGCACCATATATAGTTGTTATAAGTGCTCTTGTATGCAAGTCAAGGTTTGATTTTACAGTATAACTCAAAATATTTTATAATGTCAGAATGAATGATAATATTTCACAACCCAAACTGCCTACTTGCCATATACGAAAATAAATTACAACAAATTTAAAAAGTACGCAACTTTAAATGCAATGGATAGTAAAGATGATAATGAACTATGAGTGAATGATGAGAAGGAGGAACATGAAGAGAAACTAAATGTTTGTGATCTCAATACTGAAATGATTAAGCATGATTAATGGAATATGCTTATATATCATAAAATTTTGTATAAGTTTTGTTTTCCCTTTCTTTTTAGAGCAAAGTTAATTTTGTTTGATTTCTAAAATAAAGTTTATTTTTCATTTGTTTGGTAATAACATTTATATTCTGTTTGTTTAATATACTAGAATTTATTTTTTATGAAAGCTATAATAATAATTATTTGCATAATCTAGTTACCTAAAGTCATATGAAAGTAGTTATAAGTGTCATATTTTTAACATAGATTAAATATTTTTTTTGTCGATTTTATGATTGATTTTTCAAAGTTATAAATTGATTTTATGCAAGTATATATGGTAAATATAATGGACTTGGAAAATATGATGCTGATACCATAGTTTAATGCTGTTATTAAACATGACGCCATCATTTTTCAAGACTAATTGAGAGAGAGATCTTAAATACATATCACCTAATTACACACTTTTTTTCTTCAGCAGATTTTACATAGATTAAGGGATTCAATCATAGGAAAGATTTATTGATTAAAGATTTATTTGCAAGAATATGACCTCTCACTTGTGTTTTAATTCAACAGTGCATCAAAACTGGCCATATTAAAGGCACTGCTTGAAGAGAAAAAGCTTTCCTTTGAAATAAAACATAGATGCAAGCTTTGTGAAAAGCAATAATTGACTGAATGCCCACAGAACCAATAAGATGAATCACTAGATTCCACCAGTGGAACTTTATTTTGGTAAGCAATTTTCCTTAGTGGTCTAGATCAGGGATCCCCCCATCCTTTTTGTACCTTAGAACACATTCTAGAATATCGGTTGGGTGGTGAGCACATTTGTTCTTTTAAGGTCAATTTATAGGTTGGCATAGTTAATAACACACATAACATACCAAAAAGAAATCCAAAAATATAATTTTAAGATATAAGAATTACTGATTCCATTCTTATTTAAAATAAATAATTACTAAATAGTACACACAAAAACCTTGTGATATTTGCCATTGCAGTTCATAGGCAAATGCTTCATAATTAGAAGACTACAATGACATTCCTCATTGATCATCAAAATCTGTACTTTGATTTTGTGATATTCATTCTTGAAAACAATAATATTTGAGATTTTTCTTTATTTTTAACAAAAAACCAGGTCAAAAATGACAAAGTGGCCAGAACCACAGTCTCAAACTCGGACAATCCCAACAAAACCAGAACCTTTGGTAAGCCCATTTAAAATTATAAAACAAACACACTTTTTAAACCACTCTAATTAATTTCTAACGATAAAAGAAAATTTACATAACATTTTACTGAAAACTTAACTTTCTTAACATTGTTGCACAACATCTGGCACACATAAAACCGTTGCCGGGTGCAGTGGTGCCCACAGGCATAGGGTTAGAGACCCCTGATCAAAATGTTAAAATTTCAGTTTATCAACAATCTTCCAGGTGTCTAGACCTTACTCCTGGCAATTTTTATTATGACTGCATAGCCTCCAAAAGGCCACAATGATGCCTTCTTCATTTGACTCAAAATATTTTGAAGACATTTTGGTAAATTCTAGTGCGTGTGATCAAATTATCATCTGTATCTATAATGTAATGATAGACACTTAAAAAAAATTTGTAGTCTGAAATAATCTTTTTCCTAACATTCCAAACCTACATATGGCACCTAAAAAGATCAATATTTATCTAAGAAAGTAGTCTTTAAACTATGGAATCCTGGAGTTCCTTGCAACTACTCTACAATCTTGCAAGTTGAGAACAAAATTAGAAAATTTTTCAATAACAAATGAAACACAAAACTAAACATCTAAAATAATAAATTAAACAATACTTTTTCCAAAATTTCAATCATTATATTTACCTAAAATAATATGAAGTAGATTTATGTTTAAGAGTAAAACTATAATGGAATAATGATTTTGATTTCATTTTCCTCACGCCTGCATAACTGATATATTTTTAATCCTTTCTTAGCATTTATTTTTCTAAGGGTAGTAAACAAACAAACAAATTTCTTTGTTATTATTTTTCAAGGATAAATTTCCTCCTCCCCCCAAAAAAATTGCTCTATGGATTTCTTTTGAGTTGACACAGTTTGAAGACTTCTACATATAGGCAAGCAAGCTTAAAGATATTTTTTTCCCCTTGCAATGCAAAGCATCATAAAGAATAATATAAATAATAAAACTGGTTCAAGGATTTGCATATATAACATAAGTACTGAATTATTATTTCAGTTATTTGGTATTACACTTAGAAACTTTCTGCATAATAAGAATTTTGGACCTACTTATTGCATAAAATTTATAATTACCTGCTTTAATCACTGCTTCAGCAAATAAATGATCGTGAGCTATAACATCAAATGGAAGTGATTGCTGGAACGTTATTGGTTTCTGAAAATCCTTTTTGCAATATAAATTTAGTTCAAACTTTTCAACTGGAGCCTAAACAAATAGAATAATATTTTAAACAAAAATCTCATGCTAACTTTTAAATCTCATAAAGCATACTTTAGAAGGCATTTTTATTACATATCATTTTATAGTTCCATAAGAGAGAAACAGGTAAAGGCAAAATGAATACCTATATCCTTAATTTAAAATTTTAAATCATAAAATAGAAACTTATCTTCTTCTTTATCATTAATAGCAATACATCTACTCTTTTGTATGAGAAGAAAGGAAAACTCATTTCTATCAGAAATAGCAAGTTCCATGTAATACCACAGGAGGCAAAGTAAATGACTGGGAAGGGTTATATAGCATAGTAATAAACTACACTGGTGAAATAAATTAAGAGAATTTTCATATTTGATCTATGATCTCCAGAACTACTCGACAGATTTAAATAAAATTTGGTTTGAACATAGGTTGATATAATACAAACAAAATAAACATTCAACAGTTATAATAGACACACATGTTGGTGTGTAACAGTCACGGGAGTCTGAAGCAGAAGACACAAAAGAGGTTAATAGGGGGTATGGTCCCCTCTTACAGCCATACAGGCTTCGCAGCATGATGTCATACTGGAAATAAGGCAGTTTATCAGTGGCTGCGGCAATTGGTCCCACTCATTCAGCAACGCTGTTTTCAGTTCGTGGATTGTTCTCAGAGGGGGTTGCGAGTTGCAACTGCCCTCCCTATAGCGTCCCAGACATGCTCTACAGGTTTGAGGTCTGGAGACCTGGCTGGCCAACCATCCAGAGAATATCCTCACACTCGAGAAATTCGTCGACCAGAAGAGCTCTATGTGGCCTCACATTATCGTCCTGTAAGATGAACTTAGGGCCCACTGCACCCCGGAAGAGGCGAACATAGGGCTCCAAAACCTCATTCTTATACCTCACACCAATCACAGAGGCTCTGTCAAAGATGTGGAGAGGTGTACCGCCATCCAACATGATGCTTGCCGAGACCACGACACCACCACCACTATAATTGTTGATTTCGCTGACATTGGAGGGTAGGTAGCGGGTCCCTATCTTTCTTCATATGAAAGTACAGCGAGAATCGGTGTTTAGGCTAAAACGGGACTCATCGGTGAACAGAACGGGTGCCTATTGCTCCGTACTCCAATCACTATGCTGCCCGCACCATGCTAATCAGACTCTCCTGTCCCTAGATGTGAGCTAGACACAAACAGCCGATCTTCTGGCATACAACCCTCTCTCATTCAGTCTTTTGGAAACAGTCATCTTTGTTACATGGGTTCATGTAACTGCATGCAGGTCCCGAGCAAGCTGAAAAGCTGTAGCCCCTCTGTTACGCCTCACTGAACTGGACAAACAGCAATCTTCTCTGGCCGTCATGTCTCTTGGATGACCTTGTCCAGGCTTCCTCTCAATGGATCCTGTATCCTGAAACTGTTTCCATAGGTTACACACGACGATGGGCGTTAAATTAAACTCCCTGCATATCTGGACTTGCGATGGGCCTGCCTCCTCACAATTCGCCACCTCATTCCATCATCTTAACGTTGGTGGTTACTCATTTTTACTGTTCCGATTGGAATTTAACTGATTGCTACATGATAAGACAAAGAAATCCGCTGAGGTGTGCTAGCGAATGCAATTCGTCTTACCCTCCATGTGCTTATAAAGCCTGTTTTTCTGCTGGCTCTGCCAACACACATGTGTACGCTTATGTATTTGCAGTACAAGATTTGCATTTTTATCTAGAAGCAGTGGTTTTTCCTTCAGTTCAGTTCTTTTCATGCAGTTCGATAATTCTCTTAATTTATTTCACCAGTGTAGATATTGTCATGTCATATACTTAACACAAGGGCAAGGCATAACAGATGATTTCTATTATAAAATGTTTTTGCATTTTGCAAATCATTTTTCTCTTTTTCACTTAAAAACATAATATATTTTAACTCTATCCAAAACAAAAAAAAAGAGAGAAAACTCTCTTGCATGCATTTACATAGTTACTTTTTAGAAATCTATTTTTTCTTTTACTTTCATTTCATTTTATCTAATTTTCATTCATTTCTTAGATTACAGTTATGCCAAAGTTTGTGATGGTTATTTATTTCATATGAAGTACCTTTCTGAACTGGAAATTTAATGCAATACTAGTTCGTTATTCACGTTACATACAAGGAAATTGTAAAATGTTCATTGGCTGTAACGACAGAAGAACTACGAGTTTCTAACATAAAATTTAACTAACAGTATCTAGTAACTATAATTAATTGGTTCAAACAAGCATTTATATAATAATAACTGTTTTGCATTATTACTGGCAGGAAGGAATAAATATCTTCCTTTGTTATTAGGTATAACATTCTCACATGATAAATCCTAATTTTAACATACCACATAATAAAGAAGTTAAATTTTTTCCTATTAAAAAGTTGACACACTTATATATTCTTAGATACATGGGATTAATATTTTTACGAATCTCTAATTTATGAATTAGATATTTTCATGAATCTCTAATTTATGAATTATCACTTCATCCCCATAACTTTGTGGCTGATTTAGTGACCAATGCACACTTTCACCAAAAAACAACTCCAAGTATTGAATGCAAAAGCATAGTACAACATTTAGCATCTATGCAGCATACCTCAATCTGACCCTATGCTCATTTACCACCTTTAAGAACAATGAAGGATCCACAGTGCTGCACTTCCTAACTTTACAAATAGATGTCACCTTGAGACAATGACAGTTAAGTGAGCTAATGCCTGCCCAGCTATACAGATGAACCATAGCAGTGGGGGGGGGGGAACCAGCTAAAAATGGAGACAAATGATGAATAATATTAAGCACCATTCCTCACAATGCAATAAAAGACTGGACACCTACACACAATGGGGCCACAGCCAACTAAGCAATGATCAAGCACATCAACATACAAGGTTCATTATGTTGGCTCAATCATGACAACTATCTAGTACTAGATTAAAAATGGATTGTGTAGTGTTCTTGGCGATTAATAAGTCTTTTAACTAAGAAACAAATCCATGTATCAGCACTGAGGTGACGATATGATATTTGACTTATATGCAATAGATCTCAGCTCAATTTCCAAGGTCATTTATAAATTTTAAAGAACACTGAGGCATCCATAGTGCAGTACTTCCCAGCTTTACTAACTGATGCCACCTTGACTCAGCAGCACTTAAGCAAGCTTACATCAGGTCCTCCCTAAATTTATATTTTCTTCTAATAGCATTCCTATTTATGTGGTTCACACGAGTTCATAAATTTGACACTCACAACACAAGAAATTAAAAGCATGTTTTCCACATGCCCTTGTAGTACAGTGTTTAGCTAGCAACTGGGGGGAAAAAAATAAGATTCAATTTAGAGCAATACTGCATTTGATTTTTTTTCAAGATTTTTTTCACCCCCTGAGGAAAGGGGGTGGGGAGCCTCTAGTGATTTTATAGTAAAATTCACATTAAATATGTGGGAGATGACAGTTTGTCACCTCTTTGATCTGACTATTTCTATGTCAGTTTATAAGACTAAAAAGTGATTAAAGACCTTTTTTTTTCAGTGACAGACTTACAATAATATTTTTATGCAGAACAGTTTGTGCACAATGAAATGGTACAGGATATATGATGCGTTCTTCATTCAAAGTTTTCTGACGAACTGAAGTGACATCATCAGATCCTGATCCATCTTCTGATATATAATCATCATCATCAGTTGGCAGATGTTTTCGATTACTTGATGACATTTTTTCTACAGCATTTGTTGTTACAAACTGCACCTAAAGAACAAGATATTATATTTCATAACAAGATTGAACTTTAATAAGCAAAGTTAAACATCATCTTATAATTAATTGATTTATTATGAATAACAAACTCACAATATTCATTTGTATTTTTATACAGTGTTATATCATATCATCATTACATCATATTACTTTCGTAAGATAAAACAGAAAAGTTCTTACTTTTATTCTAGCAACTGTTCAATAAAATATACTGCTTTAGCTTTAGTGAAATAAAAAGTTGTTATTTGTTTCTCACAAAAATTCACTTATAAAACTCATTTTATTAAAATATAAAGTTTTCACATTTTTACAATGATTTATATTTATAAAAAAAAGTCACATATTAACAAGGAAAGCTGATTCAGGAAGTACCAGATGAAGTCATAACAGTATGAATTATGAATGCTTTTTTATTCTTGATAAAACACTTTTAATAGACACACAGCTAAACTGAAACAAAAAGTGCACATTTCTTTAAATACTTATATTGGTACATTAAGTCTAAGTATCAACATTTTAAGATAGAAGGAGCAGCAGTCCACAGTATGCTTTCAAGCAGAAAGAAGTGGAAAAGAAATGCAGTTTATGTAAGATAAAACACAACTCAGAATAAATTACTTTTGGTTCAGCTTCATTTTAATTTGTTGCTCAAGTTTTAGTTTACAAAATTTAAAATTATTATTGGCTGAAGAATTACATAAGTACCTGTGCCATTAATGTTAAGCAAACATCATGCCAGAAGGATTAATTTTGAAATGATGCAGGTTAGAGAACTTTACTACAAGCAGTTTTCTTTTCTTTTTTCTTTTTTTTTTTTTTAAATAAAACAGGTATATAACCAAATTAAAAAAAAGACTATTGAAAATAAAATTAGCATTTTATTTTATATATTTTTTATTTTACACACATACTCACATACACGCACAAACACACAGACAGAGATGAAGAGAAAAAAGGAAAATTAAAAAGGAGGGATAAATTTTAATACATAATTGACTTTAAAATGCACCTAAAGTAGCATAAGGTAGCATAATTAACATGGATTTAAGTTTATTTTTCTCCCACAAAACCAAATGACAATGAAAAAAATATGAGCATATAAGAATAATACCAATAATATTGTGTAAATGTATGAATATAATATAAAATACATGATCTTCTAGAATAAATTATAAGGAAATTGCAAATGTGTGAATTATGAGTAAGTATCAGTATGACACAGCAATACCCTTCAAAAATCTGTAAATTTCACTTAATTTTAAAATCCTAAGCTAGAAGCAATGTGAAAATAAAAATAAACAAGACCAATGAACAATGAAACTATATATATATATAACAAATATTCTCTATTTGTAAAAAGCAAATATAAATTGAAAATTAATTACAATTGCAAAAATAAAATTAATTATTGCTGTGAACCAATCTACAATATCATTTAAATTCTAAGAGCATAGTTAAATTAAGTGTATGTATTTACACCATGAGAAAAATAAATAAAAACATAAAAAAAAATCCTAAAAAAAAATATATATATATATGTCACAACAATTAGCAGTATTATGTATAATTCCATTAGCAGCAATTTTATCTCCCCAGTTTACTCATGGAAAATCTTTTTGAAAATTTCAATATATTTTTTTACAAGATAAATGGCCAAAGTTAATCACTAATGGTGAGTGAACTGATGAGCCATCAATGCAGCTCCAGAATGATTGGGAAAAAAAATAATTTTATTAATAAAGTGTGAAAGAGTATAAATGAATCCACTTTTAAAATCTGGCTTGAGATAGTCAAGATGCAGTAAAGTGCAAAAGGAAAATAATGTGGAAGAATCCAGTAACACATAAAGAGAACATTCCATTAATAACAGGGGAAAGACATTAGTAACTAATGAAATAAAATCAACGATTATTTAAAAAAATAAGAGAAAAACAATGAAGTAACGAATACCAGCTAAAAAACAATATGGATGACAACCATGCAAGCAAAAAAAAAAGGCCATTTCAAATGGGCAAAAATAAAACATTCAAATTGCAATAGCACTGCAATAACTACAAGAAAAAGAAATCTTGCAAGAAATTTCATCTACAGCCAGGATAAGAAACACAGCACTTTATTTATTTTTATAACTTTTATTGCTGCTTTCTGATATGATTACAGATAATGATCAAAATCCATGATTTTTTTATATTAATACCTTTCTTCCTACATTTTTACTTTTTTCCATTCTTAATTAGAATTATTTAGTTATTTTTTATAATGATTTTGTACCTAAGTTAAAAAAATTTCTTTTTTCTTCTTGAAGAAAAAAATTTAGAGTTCTAACTATTCTTTAAAAATTCACTATTTTACATTATTTGCAGTAGCAATAGACATACTTTTAAAGTATTGGTTTCATTTCTTTCCCTTCTCATTCTCAATTTTACATATAGAGTGGTTCAGAACTGCTTAAATAAACTTTTAAATATAGGTCAGACATGTAAAAACAACCCACTTTTACAATAAAACATGAAGTCACAAACTCATTGGGCAACTGCTAGAGATGTCTATTTGCCAATGAATTGACCAAAAGAAAAAGATACCAGATAAAGCATAAAATACAAAACTAATGGAACATAAGATCTTTATCATGTTTACAATAACACAATAAAGTATGTAAGTCCAAATACCAAAAATATTACAATGACAAATAGTACACCAATATCACACTTACATGTATCAAAAACAAACCTTTTTTAGTATTAAAAGAATGTATTCAAAGAATTTGCCATCCAAAGCAAAACACGTTTCACAACATTCACACAAGGTTTGCCAAACAATTTCAAAGATCTTAGGCTTTTCATGGATCCAAACAGCTGATTCAATGACTTTAATGATGAGGTCTTTATCAGATGTAACAGAGATTTTATAACCAAGATTCTTCATGTAGCTAGCTACACAGGAAAAAATCAAGGAGAGAAAAGACACATATCATGGAGGCTACATGATGAGATTATTAAGATTGATCCACTTTACCGGGTAAGTTGCATCATTTGATTTATATATGTGGGTGCCCCATCATACTAAAATAGCATGCAATGAATGGCAAATGTCAGCTAAGATATCATGAAATAATCTCTAGTATCACATCCACTAAAAACAACTGATACATTCTTCTGTTAGCCATGTTGGGAGATGATTCACGACAAACCAAACAATTTCCAATAATTTCAGCCTAAATATTTCTAGCAAAACATTATTACACATCATATGGACTTGTTGCTGATGTATTTTCATATGCTGGTATGTACCAAATGTGTACAAAAACAACAGCCTCCCTTGAAAATGTAGCTTCATCCATGAACCAAACCAAGGCGAAGAAGCTTATTCTCAAAACCAAACTACAAATATGAATCACAGGGGATAGCTCCTGCTCTGGGTACTGAGACAGGCTGAATGTGGTAAGAGTACAAAGATTCATTCTGCAATATGTGAAGAAAATTACCATGGTAACAAGAAAGGTTTATGATCAACTTGGCATATGACTACTTGCTTCTGTGACAGGTGAATACATCATTCAGCACTGAGTTCAGCACTTGCTTAACTCAAAGCCCCTGTTGTACATAACTGCTGGTACAACTGACCATAAACATGATGCTAGGCCACCCACCCATTTACACAATGTCATTGAAACATGCTGCGACCTATAAGTCTGATGACTTTTGACTTACCATTTATATATTTTTGAAATTCAGCAATTATGCCTATTACTAGAAAAGAAAACATTCAGAAACAGTTTTAAAAAGAAATTCCATAAAATGTGTAAAAACATAAATTCTATAGAAAGAGATTATGAAATGGATTATAAACACTTGGAAATTTTTTACAACAGCTCTTAACAACCGATTATTTAGATATAGTCTACTCAAATTACATCTACATATATTCATTATCCATCCAATATTCTTAAATTCCATGATTATTAATCTGATATAAAAAAAGTCTGCAAGCATGTAAATGCATAGAAAATAGACAGTACATGTGAATTTGATATTTTATGAATGCCATCAGTTCAGTCACCAAAATGTGATACATTTTTCAATTGAAAAAAATGGAAATATCAAACACACTAAATTTTATACCCAGTAACTGAATTTACAGCTCGTTTTAAATGTTAATTAGCCCCCCCCCCCCGCCAAATGAAGAGACTCTTTTTAAAATATCAAGGAAAAGCAGCTGGAATATTTATAAAAATAATTAAAAAAAATCATTCATAGATCTGATTTTTTGCCTTCTTTTTTAATTTTTCTCTTTTCTTGACTCCTTTTCAAGCAATAAATTTTGCTTAATTAATAATACCTACAAAAATTCTAAAAAGATTTATAATGTACCTGATTATGATATGCTACTCCATCTCCATTTAAAAGATATTTTGTACCACAATCCTGCCAGTTAGACTGTAACACAATATGGCTTTCATTAAATTCTGCTTTGCAGCTGGAATCAATAAGAGTAACAGATGACAATTTGTTTTGCTGACCAACAGATGATGTTAAAATATTCATTGTTTCATCAAAAGGAAAAGCAACACTCATTTTATCTACAAAACACTCAAGAATCATCTTCTTAGTAAGAAGAAAGCTCAATGGCTGCTCTGCAAGTACTAGAAATAGATTTTTAAAAAATAATTATAATCTATCACAGCAAAATATAAAAATAGCAATAGTTAATAAAATATTAATTATCTTATAACAATTGATTAAAGATTCTAATATTTTTACAAATTAAAAAAAGGGCGTTTCTGTTTAAATAATATTCTTTTGTTATTTCATTATGTTTTACAATTATTTAATGAAGCTGTTTAAGCTTCCACCTGCCAAAAACATTTGAATAGGCTGTCACATATTGAAACAAAGAAATTAATTAGATTTGAAAGAAAATGGAATGTGGTGTGAGAAAAAACTAAATGAATTGGAGCAATAATTACCAGCACTTCAGGGTTTTACATATCCTAATAAAACCAGCCAAATAGTAAAATGTAGCTGTAATTATAAAAATTTTCAGAAGAGTGTTTTAAGACACACAGTAATGGAAAATTCCACATACATAAATGCATAACATAATCATTTTTTCTATAAAATTTTATAATATATATATATAAATAACAAAACCTTTCATATAACAGAAGAGTTATTGCTATGTTTCACATTTTGAAATATAATGCACACTGGCCACACCATGAACATAATAATATAATGATTCACTATATAGGTGACATTACAGCATTAGTGCCATCTACTGATGAGAGAGAGTCAAAATGCACAAGTGCCATCAACTGTCATACATAACTAAAAGATACCCAAGAATTTTTTAACATGATTCAAAATTATGTTACAAAAAACTCAGAGATATAAAATATTTTTACTCACTCACAAAATGGCTACAAAAGTTAATAAATTTTGAAAAGACATTTTGTAGCTCTTGGTATGTCTGAGCAATACTTGATTTCACATTAGGTATCAGCAAGCATCCAAGGAGTTATGGAATGAATAGCATCTAATAAATTTTGCTTCAGATCCTGCAAATTAGTGCAAGGTACCTGATAGATGTGATATTTAGCATAACTTGAAAGGAAAAAAAATCCAATAGTTACACCTAAAATGTGCAAAGCCAGAAAATTCTACCACCAACACCAATCCATCAGTCAAGAAAAAATGCTCATTTAATAATTATGTACACACTGATTTAGGCGAAAGTGCATCCTCTAGTTAGAAAATAACATTATCATAAATAAACCTTTGATCTTGGCATAGTGAAAATTTCTTACATATCAAAGTATAGCTTCTTCCAAAAGTTCTATAAACATCTCTTGAAAGCATGCATTCTGAGCATACAATCACACTTTTAAAATTTACTTCAATTCCAATTTTAATTAATAATACATCATTAGAGAAAGATAATTTTATAGAAAACTCAAAATTTCCTGTCATTTTAAAATATCAGCATAATTTGAAAAGCTATGAAAGAAAGAATGGCTCATAAAAAGCACAATTAACTAATTAAAAATGCTTCTTTTAATCTATTATAACTCTCCTTAATGCTTGAATTCTGCCAAAAAAATGGATTATATTTACTCTTAAATTTTTAATATGGAGAACTCTGCACTGTAATTTTAAATTTCTTTTAAATTAATTTAAAAAATGCCACTTACAAAAAGTAATTATGCATCTTAATATTACCATGCTGCAGAGTAAAGAATAATTCTACCATAAAACTGTGCATAAATCTAGCTGCCAACATTCAACAGTTAGTAAATGTATTAATAAATTTCAAATTAACTAATAATTTGGAAACTCGCACAGAAAGGGAGAACCAGTGAAAAGTATGATACAAAGTGACTGAAATCTTATTAGTCTTTTAAAGGCTGTTTTAACAGTTATAAATAACTGAGGAATAAGTTGCAGGTAAATTGTTCAGTTAATGTTTGCAAGCGAATTTTACATCAGAGTGACTGAAAAATAGCTTAAGAGCTCATATGTTTGTGAACAAATCTTTCATTAATAAAAAATAGAAGCTTATGTGACTTAGTAGTAATATGATCATGAAAGATGGATTATGGATTAATGAGATAGAGTTCGCTAAAGTGGTAAAGTAGTATTTTCCATAACATCCAATACAGAGGCCAAATTCGTATGATGCCCTCATAACAAAAGATTTAAACTGTATTGAGCAACAGCAAAACATACTATTGCAGTAATGATATGGGATTGAATCTCAGTGTATGCAATTGGTTGACTTCACATCGAAGAAGGAAAAATGAATGCAGCCTGATATATTAATGGGCTTGAAAGAAAATTTATCCTTCAGCTATGCACCATGCTATTAAGTATGAAGAGTAGATAGATGATGTCAAAAATGGTTTTCTTCTAAATCAATTCAAAAATTGCTATACCAGATCCCAATCTCCAGTAGCATGATATAGAAACAGAAAGTCACATAAGTGAATCAAAGAAATGAACTCAAGCAATAAAGTAGAATAAATTGAAACTGTTATTTCATGCTGGTATCCCCTAATTCCATAACAAGCCTTGACAAACATGTGAGTCATGTGCCCAAGTGATGTGTATTGGCAATTATACACAAAGGTTTTTCGAATTAAATATTAATAATAATCTATAATACTAGAAACATGTTTCAAATTCAGTGACTAATGTAAAAAATTTTATACTTTGTAATTTCGCTTTATTATTATTTAATTTATAAAATTATATGCGACTGACAAAAAGTATATAAACATATAAAGTTTATATTAACTTAACTGCTTCTTTTTCTTTTATTCTTAATATTTACAATAATGTTATTAACTTAAATACTAATAATACTTCTTGTTACCAATACCAATACCAACCATGCTAAAATTTAAAATGAATTCTCTATGATATTATTTTTAAACTGATATATTTTTTATCAGTGTTACTATTTAAATTAATTTTTAAAAAGTGGTTAGAGGTACAAAATATGTTTTCAGAAAGTGCAACAGAAATTTTGCAGCAAAGTTCAAATGCTATTATTTATACTGTTTTTACTAAAGAAGAGAGGACAATCACTTCTCATTCTGATGGAAGAATAATGTTCCAGTTCAGTTGAAATATGCTGCAATTCACTTGAAGAAATCTCGAAAGACAAATGGTATCAAGTGGTGCCACATAATTAAAACTCACGGCCTTCAGGAAAAATCATTTTAATATTTTTCATTGTTTAACTCTCATTAACAATGCCTGGTAGCAAGTGACTTATAGCAACATGACTTCAGCCTGGAAGAAATCATAAACAGATTGGGTTGCAGACAGGAGCTTTAACACTTAGATCTTTTTTGGGGGGAGGAGGTATTTATGATATTCTTACTCTATGCAAAAATTAACAACAGAAATGTCAAGAGTTACTCAAGCACCATAAAAATGAACAAGAAGAATCACAATAATTTAAATGCAGTGACAAAAGGCAATTAGGAAAGAAATATCATCATTATCAACAGAAGAAAGAATAATGGCCCTAGTTCTAGGATCTAATGAAATTAGTGTAAAATGAGGTAAGATGCAAAGTTTTCATGTAATGATATCAGCTTGATAAACCAATAGCATAAGCACTTTCAATGATACTCTCACGACTCACTTTAGCAGCCAAAAGCTAGGTAGCAAAAAACCACATTGTACAAAGTTTGAAGGAAATCAAAGCTCAGTGAACAGTCTTAAGCAGAGTCAATTGACGCCTAGAGAAAAAGTTAAAATGAAAGAAGATGCTCCCCGCTCCCTAAAGATGATATTTTTATGGAAGAAAATTTTGCATTGAAACAATACCATCTTTCTCATCATTTTCCACTTATGCTGTCTCCTTCATACACTCTCCTTTGCACGTGAACATTAAATTTTTGTCTATTTTATCTGTTTAATACAGTGTTTATCTTTTCTTATATCTTATTTTCATTGGTTACGGATTATGAAATTGTACACAAAGTACTGTTTTAAAGTTTGAATAAACAATGATTTGTGGCCCTGAAACAAATTAATCCCTATGGATTATTTACATTAATTCCTATGGAAAAAAACTGTTTTGTCTTATGAACATTCTGGTTGACGAACAGATTTCAGGAACAAAAAAAGTTTGTGAACTATGGGTTTCACTACATTTAGAATGACTTCATTGCTTTAGACTCAATTTAATGTATCCACAGCATGTTTGTATCATATATTGCAAATATTTTACAGCAGTTTTTGCACTAATTGAATTTTACATGCATGAAGCTTTAATTACTTGTGGAAGATACCATGAACTTTTGATTTTGGAATGCACTATTTTCTCTGCTTGTAAAATGAACAGATTTCTTAGGGCTTCAATGAAAATCATGCACATGGTCATCCATCTCACTTTACTGTTGGTGCTCATGTTATTCAAACTGACTTCTTGATATTGTAATATGTTTCAGATTTCTTTAAACTGCTTAATTCACAGCTTAACTGTATTTACTGACGTAAGTTTAGAACCATATTCCACATGGTCCCATTTAAACAGACTTCAATTTTCTAAGCTCTAGTACATATATAGTCTTCTGTAAGATCATCATAACTGCTGATTGCAACTGTCTCAAACAATTCACATATGATACACAAAGTTCTATCTTTAAATTTATGAATAAAATGATTCTACAAAACAAAGCTTTACAATAACACATTAGTAATATCTCAGATCAGATTATAATCTGATAGCTAAAATACTGTTAAAATCTGGCATGCTCTGAGTCTGGATGCTAAATAAGCCTTATCTTTTTTAGTAATGAATGTCGCTACATAGTCATTTCTCTAGTGCATAATATGATATTTGGAAGAGTGTCAGAACAACAAGTAAAGCTTCTGCATTCAGAGGTATGTTCGCGAGCATACAACGCTTTAGAGGATATTTATGGTAGTACTAATAAATTGAAGGGTGTATGAATGAGCCCATTCGGCACAGTCAGCATTAAATTTAAGGGGAGGTGCCAATTATGAGATTTTGATAATATGCCAGAAAATGAAATTATGATAATTTAATATTTGCTGATTTCAAATATATGCCACATCTTAAAAATTCTAATCAACGTAATTCCTATTGATTTCAAACGTGATGCCAGATCTCGTCGGCAATTAATGTTGTGCTTGATCAAGAGTCATGATTTTGTGAACTGTTCTGCGCTTCTTCTTTGGCCGGAAGGAATGTGCAGGCAAGCTTCCACTTTGTATTTAAGCATCGTTTTTTAATCAGGTTCAAATGAAGACAACTCTTGAAAGGACTTCACCAACCAGATTTCTCCTCCTTCTGCATTTGGAGTTCGGAGGTGAAGGACGGACTCTGCCCTGTTCCTTCCCTGCCGCCATGCCAATATGCGCCTTTTGTCTAATGTTGTCACGGAAACACCACACGATTTTTGATGAAATACTAAATCAACTTGCAGATAATTTTTAAGACGTTGCAATGTTATGTTCGTATAAAATTCATACAAGAATTCCTCATTTTTAATTTGGGTATTTCCTCTCTGTATTCTAAAAACAGTAATAACTTTACTGGACTGCATCATTTCTAAATCAATTTATGCCACATGGCTTGCATAATGCTGATGACACAGTTAATTCAGAACCTGAACTCAAAATTTCGAGAACTGAAACTTTTCTGTTAATAAGCAACCTAAACCAAAAACCTTCTCTTGATGAGCCTCCATACAGAATTAATAGCATACTTTTGCCTCTACCTCTGTTGCAGCTAGGACACTGCTCCCCTGCTTTCTTCCTATTACAATATTTTCAAAAATGTAAATATTCTGTAAATAAACATGATTAGAGTGCCAAGTGAATTGTGGCCACAAATTTCAACTGAAATAAAAATGAATATAGAATCTTGTTTGGCTGCCAAGTTTCCTCTTCAGTAAGGATCTATGTTCTTCGCCATCAACATTGCTACACCTTTTTCATCACACATATATACTTATAAAATTATGCATTAGAAGATTCCAAAATCCCTAATTTTTTAATATAAGCCAGCGGGTGGCCAAAGCAAGCCCCTGGCTGCACATCTGATGAGTTCTAGTTTACTGAAGTGAATAAAGAAACAGTAAAGCTTCAAATGAACATTTTATATGATGTCTGTTTTCACTAATCTATTGAAACTCGCTACAGAGGTTTTTATTACGGACTGTGGTAGTGACATCATGTATCAAAGAAAAATGAAGATGACAAGGTTTAGCAAAAACCCATGGTCCACGAAACTTTATAGAAGAGAGAATTCATAAATATATTTCATAAATTCAATACTCTAAATTTATAGTTGTTAAATTTATTCCTTGTTTACCTTTTGATCCTGTACCCATAACAACAGATTTTACTTTGTCCACAGCATATAGAACTGCCATGCCTGAAGATGATTCTTGAACTTTTAACGATGATTCAATTACTGTTCCTTCCTCATTCAGAAGTTTCTCTATAATGAAATATAATGTTATTTATTAATATCACAAAAGTAAATGTGTACATCAAAATTACTTGGCAAAAATAAATACAGACAGACAGGCAAAAATCTTCATGTTTAACATATAATAAATTAATGATTACTAAAATTAAAAAGCATCAACTGTTTAAACAATCAGCAGTATATAAAATATTTTTGAATAACTAATTATTCAAATAAAATACATTTTGTAGAGCCTATTAAGTAATCAATGGATAAAATTATCAAATAATGGCAATTCATCCATGAATTGTATTTTAAAAAGGTGAAATTAGTTAAGAGGAAGTTTCTCAAGGCTTATAATAAACAAACTAAATTCTAATAACAATTCCTAGTTTCTCTTCCAAAATGTCCTCTAAACAAACAGCTATTAAGTTCATTTTATACATCATATCACATATTCCAATACTGAAGTTGCTCTGACATAGCTATTGTATTAATTGTGTAAGTTGCACATTATATTAATTGTATACTGTATATTGCATTAATTGTAATTTAGTCATGCTCTTGTGAAATTTATCTTAACTGAATATAAGCAGTTTTAATTACAAGTTATTAAAAAGAAAAAGAAAAAAAAATATTTGAAATATTTGGAAGAATAAAAGCATAAGAAAACTGTTTTTGCATTGTGTTTATGAAAACAGATATCAAAATTAGACCTATTTTGCTTAAATTTTGCACTAGAAGTAAAAGATCACTGTTTCATCTAGAGAGAAGTCTTCACATCCTCCTTAGTTGTAAACAATCAGGCAACTTTATGTATTTATTTTTGATTACTCAAAAATAATGCTATAAGGCAGCACTCCTCAACTGGTTGTAAGTTTACTACTTGTGGTATGCAAAAAAAAAAAAAAAAAAAAAAAAAAAGAAAAAAAAAAAAAAAAAAAAAATTAAATTTATTTAAAATTAAATAACCCAACATCCTGAGTTTTTTCTCTAACACTTGTAAATTTATGTGATCTGAGCTTTGTTCAAGGTCAATAGCCACTTATAGACTTTAGCAAAATAATCTGTTTTTATTTTCACAAATATTCTTCTAGCCATACACATAACAAAATTTGTCATAAATGATGATTTTAAAAGGAGTAATAGAAATGGATATTCTATTTAATAGCAAATAAAAATAAATTCCTATAAAAAGATAATAGTATCTCATTCATTCTTTTAGAATTATTATTAATTATTAGCATGTGATCAATATATTAGCATGTATACATTTTATGTCGCCACCATTTCCGGGTTCATAGTGCTCTATTTTCAATTAGAATAATTTTTTCCGTCGATTTGCTGTCTCTAACAGCAGGTCTTCTTGTTGCTTTGTATTCCTTACTTTTCTACACAATTTTAGAATATCATCGTTTGTTTTCGAGGAAGATGTAATATAGTGTGCATTTAAATATTTATGAAAAATAATAAAACTAACCCAGATTTTCAAAATGGAAAAATGGCTAGGATTGACTAAGTGGAAAAGTGATGATTTACAGGTGATGGATTCAAGACAACTAGTACTAAGAATATTCAAAAGAAAAGAAAAACTGTTTGTAGAAAATATAATGAAAGTTATTTATCATTTGGGTTTACTTAGAATGGGAATGGAATAGACCCTCAACCTCTATGTGTTGTATATGGTGAACTATTATTCAATCAAAGTATGAAACCATTGTTTTTTTTAAAAGACATCTTGAATCTAGGCATACCATTTAAAGGATAAATCTGAAGAGTACTTTAAGAGGAAATTATCTTAGTTCAAAAATAGTAAACAAGTAATAAAAGGTTTTCATTACTTCAAGCGAAAAAGCTTTGGAAGCTAGTTACCTAGTACGCCTAAGAATTGCCAAGACTGGTCAGGCTCACACCATTGGAGAAAATTTTATATTACCAGCAGCTAAAGGTATCATTTTGACACATACAATGAAAAAGTGGCTTACGAACTTAACAACATTCCATTCTCAGTTGATACAGTAAGTCAACGAATTCATAAAATGAGAAATTCAATAAAAGCGACATTTATACAAAAAATAAAACAAAATGATTATTTCACATTGCAGCTGGATGAAAGAACCGATATAATGAACTTTCAGTTATTACTTTACATATGTTTCAAAAAAGATAAACGAACAGCCAAAAGTTTTCTAACTGAAACTAATTTGAAAATAAAAGAAGAATTAACATCCGACATTAACAATCCTTGTTTTTTATTGATAAATAATTTCAACATGCATTTTTCCGAGCATTATGAAAAAGGAAATTGGATTAGAAATTCAATTTGTTTAATTGCATGTGAAATTTCATCTCATGAAGAAAAAAAAAACAATTGATAGAAATTTCCTGTGACTGAACTCTAATGGAAGATTTCAAAAATAACGCAATTGTTAACTTTTGACTGAACCAAAAAAAGAATTTAAAAGCATTTCAAATAAAGCTACTAAATTTTTATTGCCTTTTTGAATAACTTAGTTGTGTGAACAAGAATTTTCTTCCATGTTACCTTTGAAAAATAAATACAGAACAAAATTAAAACTGGATCCTAATTTATGGTTAAAACTAAGTGAAATAAGACCAGACATAAAGAAATTGATCTCTCTTAAACATGCCCAAATTTCACATTAAATTTTAGAATTAAAGTATTATAACTTACATTTTGATAATTAAAATAGTAACCAATGTTTAATCTAATGAATTAAATGTGACAAATATTCCAAGGCTGTGAACTTAAGTTGATACTAGAATTAAGTAACAGAAAATGTGTTCTTAATATTGCTTAAACAAAGTGTTTTCCATTAAAATACAGAAATAGGATTTTTGATGTACAGAAAATAAATTAATAAAAATTAAGTGTCTTCATTAATTTGACTTCACTTTGAATTTATACTTTTAATCTCAATTAAGTGTAGAAAAATTTGGGGGAAGAAGATATTACAGATAATTCTATGGTGTTTTTGATGCTGTAACAAAATATCCCCCTGGTCTGGAATGTGGTGAAATTACTAAGGAACTTTTGCAAAGCTCCATATAATTCTTGGCATTTTGAAACTGTTCTTCTGGAGAACTATAAAAAATAAATTTTAAAAAAATAATAACATTCTTCGATTTAATTTGTTAAAAGGTATAAAAAATTTTATAATATTCCAGTTAAAATGTAGAATAATACAAAGAGTGAATTTTTTCTGGCCTGGTCATTCAATGCAACATTGCAATCCATACCAGATTAAATACAAATTAATTTGCATTAACTTTCAGTGAATTTGATAAATTTATGTTTTTAATTAGCAGCTTTAAAATGGATAACACAATATGTTTCACTGCAATTTTTATTTACTTTTTTAAACTGTGTGGCAACTTCTTACGACACAAGTTTTATTACTCTGATAAATGAATGGATTCCATTCCATTCATTTATACGCATAATAATACGCATTTTTCTATATCAAATTTTTTAACTCATTTTATTTGCATTAGGTACTTTCAGCTGGTCACATATAATTAATATTCATTCTACTCTAAGACTGTACCAGTCAAAAGGATTTATTAAGTATATAATACACTTAATAAATCATGTATTAATCCTAATTTTTAATAATTTATACAATTAGTATGTAATGTTTCCCTGTGACCTACAACATCCATCCTATGATAATTCAATTAGATGCTAAAGGTTCCTACTGATTTCAAACTGGATTTACTTGCAATTCATGAATATTGTCAAGAATTTGCTGTCCAGCAGAAGGCAAGAAAGGCAAAAACTCTGGTAGTATCACAAAACCATAAGATGTAAATTTCAAGAAGGAGATCTAGTTCTAGTCATGACTCCTTTGAAGCCAAACAAATTATCAGTTAACTGGGTAGGTCCTGGAAAAAAAGTTCACCAATTATCAGAGACAAATTATGTAGTTGAGCTTTCCGAGAAAAATAAAACTTAAATGCCCCCACATTAATACACTGGAACCATATTTTCAATAAGCAGAAAATATTAACTTTCTATGTTTAAATGTCTAGGACAGCTTAAATCCAAGTCATAAAGGACTTCACTAAAACTACCATGAAAAAGTATGTCCATTCATTTTCAGGACTTGTGGGATATTATTGAACGTATATTTCTGAATTTTCTGCAATTTCTTCACTGCTGACAGATCTGTTATAAAGAAAATGTTGCAAATCAACCATAAATTGGACTGATGAATGCCAAAACGCTTTTGATGAACTCAAGAAATGGTTAACAGATAATCCAGTCTTATACAGTCCGAAATTTTCTCAGCCATTTACTGTTCAGTGCAACGCTTTGAATACTGGTATTGGCGTTGTATTATCACAGATAAATGTCGAAGGTAAAGAACATCCAATAATATTTCTTAGCAAAAAGTTTTCACTTACTAAACAGAAGTACAGTACAATTGAAAAGGAGTGTGTTGCCATTGTTTTTGCAGTAGAAAAGTTAAAATTCTACCTAGATGACCTCATAAGTTCAGCATTCAGACTGATCATATCCTTTAAGTGTGGTTAGTTAAAAACACTACCACTTATCCTATACTGTTATGATGGGCTTCGATTTTACAACCTTTTAACTGTGAAGTCACTCATAGAAAGGGGATGAATGTTGACAGTATTAAGTCATTGTACCCAAACATCTCACACCTAAAAATATTTATTCTAGGAAGTTTAAAGCTTCATTACTTAAATTTTTCTGATATCAGATTATTAAATTTTTTATATTTATTTAAATTGCTTGCTTAAAAAGCACTTGTACTCATTTGTCTGGTATCTAATTGTATTTTTTACAGGTATGCTTGAATTTTTTTTTGTCTTGCAAATAATTTTAATGTATTTAAATTGAAATTTTGTCTTGAAAGTTCCACAAAATAGGGAAAAAAAATTTTTTTTTCTTCAAAAAGTTCCTCCCGAGGGAAGAGTTAAAGAAAAACCACTCCATCACAACAAATATCCCACCACTGCCAAAAGATATATATTTCTTTTTATATATCTGAAGTTCTTAAAGAAATATCACCATTTTGATTGAACAACCAACTTTATTAGTCAGTCTTAGAAAATAATTGAAAAACATTTTAAGTGAGTGCATTTTCAAGCACAGATATTTAGAAGCGATTTTTTTTTTAAAAGCACCAATTTCAAATTCCTAGTGACACTGAGTCCAATTACAAACAAATCCTTTCAGAATGATAATAACTGACATGCACAAGACGAATGCTATAATCATAGACTGGATAAAATGATAAACAGAACACTGAGGGGATATGTGTAAATGTCCTTATGCGTTAAAAAACTGAGTAAAATTTGTCAAAGTCAAGGAAATTACATGCAGTAATTGACAACTGATGATCAGAACAAGAATGATAGCAGAAATGATTTGCAGTTGTAAACAGATAGCTCACTAATTTAATAAAAACAATATGAACATGGAAAACATCTGAATCAGAATTCCACCAATACTTCTACTCCATGAAATGTGCATTAGTTTGATAAACAGAAAATATATTTCATCTAATATTTACAAATGAAAATGAGACTTAGATCTTCCAGCACAAATCCATGTATATCAGATAAATCAACAGGAGATAAATATAACCATTGTCCCCAATAATGATAAATTAGAAATGTATGATTAAAGCCATATTTGTGTGACATTGTTTTATGTGATATTAAGGATATGCTTTGGAAGAATGGACTCCAGATAGAATTAAAAATGAACGGATTGCAGATAAATTCAGGAAACTTCAAAAGTACAGTAAAAAAAGCAAATGGAATAGGCTTCCAACCATCAGAAAATTTAATTTACATAAATTTACCTCTTTTAGCTACATTAAATTGTAACCCACCCAGCAACCATCAAGAAATATACTGCAGAGCTCAAATATTATACTTAGTCACCCTAGTTAGTATCACATAACTTCTTAAATCAAATTTGCACTCAAGGAAACAGAGGCCATTAAACATTTCAATTCAAAAATGATTCACAAAAAATCAGTTGAACCCTGGTTGAACTCTGCTTGAATTCAAACCAGATATTCAATGATAACCCCTTAAACCATGAAAGCACACAAAGACATGGTATTTCCTCGTAAGATGTTTTCCTAAAATCAGATATTCATTCACTGAATGATAAATAATTAATAGGCACTACATGATTAAGTCACTAATATGATGAAACATTTTAGACAATTGACAGATAAAAGTAACATACATTAATGCCCTAATCATTGAAATAATGAAAAGCAATATACACAAAACAGTGGCCCATGACTTGCAGATCACATGTGGCCCTCAGAGCTCATTTATGCAACTGACAACTTATGAATGAAAGAGTGGGAGCAAGTCATATGAAATTGCAATATGAGAATCAGCTGGCTGGTTTTTCCTGATCCAAAGAAAGAAGCTGAATCTAAAGTTAAATCTAACTGGAAGAGAAAACTCAATGTAAATTTTTAAACAAAACAAAAAGAAAGTCTTAATTTGGCTTAGATTTTGAATAAAACTCTATCAATTTCAAGGGTGGTCAATCACAGGTCCCTCTTCTATAGAAGCAAAAATGAGAGCAGTGACAAGCATTTTTATACTGAAAATAGTGGACACAGGAAAGCAAAAATTAACAAAGCACAATCTGTTAAGGAAAATAGCACAAAACACTAAGACGTTAGAATTCCGATATCATTAAGAAGAATCCATTAAAGTATTACATGAGCCCATAAGCATTTATACAAACAATATTAAAATGATTAAAAGAGAAATGATAAATAATCTACTTGCTTTGAGTGACAATGCAAAAATGAGAGTAGTGAAAAGCATTTTCATACTGAAAATAGCGAACACAGCAAAGCAAAAATGAAGAAAGCACAATCTGTTAAGGAAAATATCAAAAAACTAAGACATTAGAATTCCGATATCATTAAGAAGAATCTATTAAAGTATTATATGAGCACATAAGCATTTATACAAACAATATTAAAATGATTAAAAGAGAAATGATAAATAATCTACTTATAGTGAACTTACTTTAAGATGACCATTCACAGCTTAACATGATACTGGTATTTTGTGAACAAAGTGTTCATTTGAGACAGGTAATGTTCAGTGCTAACATTTACTTATGCTCTTAGAAATATCATTTTTTGAAATCGTTGTCTGAAAGATTGAATTATTTGGGTTATGACAACACATGCAAGGACTATGAGCTTAAGGAGAACGATGTCTTTCTAGATTTTTTAAAGGAAACTGACTTACATTCATGGTAAACAAAGGAAAATCCTTGAATACTGGCATATAGCCAACCTATTTACTGAAACCTGAACCTCGGTCAAATTATCAGCATTAAGTGATTTCACCACTTGGCCGTTGATGGACAGACTGTTTGAGGGAAGTGGTTGCCACGAAATGGTTTACTGAAAGTCCATCATAATTCATTTTTTAAATTTACTGAAGATATACTTATGATTTTACATTATATTTATGTAAAATGAGATTTAAAACAATATATAAAAATAACTTCTTCAGAAATAAAAAGCTAATCTTGTTTTCAATTACAGTTTAATGTAATTGTTAACAACTGTAACACTTATGGCACCCACAGAGGCAGCAAATGTTTGCAAATTTTAAAGAGGTGAATTACTTGATGAGCTCTTTTGTGACACGGTAAAGTATTTCATTCTCATAACTTTGAACTCATGCTCTGTCCTCAAAGGCCCATGCAGTACTTTCACATTGTACTTTTAATTTGACCCATAGTGGTCACCAAGAGCAAGTCTCTTGCTAAAACACTGCAATCCAGCGAGCCATAAATCACCAACTACTACAGAGTGGTGCCCTTTTGGACGTAACAGAAACATGCCCCTCTTCCACCCACCCACATGGGAAAAACTAAGAAACTACGTCATTCGGGCTACCCATGGCATTTTATTCCACAAGTGTTCAACAGACCCTATTTGCCACGCCCAACAACCAGATCTGAACACAGCCCATCAATGCAACAACCAACCATATCACTCCAATGAGCTCAAAAAAAAAAAAAAAAAAAAAAAAAAAATGAAGCATAACAAATGCTGGGGATGGGTATATGGCAACCATACAGCCAGCCAATGTTAAAAAATTTAAGAGAGTTGAATTACTTGAATTTGCCACCAAAGAGCTCATTTGTGACAAGGTAAAGTATTTCATTCTCCTGACTTGGACTCAAGTTCTGTCTTGAAAGGGCCATGTGAGACTTTCACATCGCACTTCTGATTCGACCCACAGACACCACAAGCAAATCATCACTAAAACACTCACAGCTCAAAAGCAGAGAACCTTATATCACCAACCACTCCGCAGCTGCCACATACTCAGTATTCTCATTACTGTTACAAATTCAAATGTTAAAGCTGCAGTAAAAGAAATAATTTAAGAACCTTGAACAATACTTACTGGTTTTTCCTTTCACAATAATATTTATTCTGTTGGCTTTATTGGTTTTCATATATGAGTCAATAAACCCATATGAATTTTGTACTGTGCTCAAAAGTGCTGAAGTCTCAGCTGGAAGAACTTTTTCTTGAACCATAGCTGTTATGTAAAAGGGGTTTGTTCGAATACGAACTGGATGCTCAGCCTTCAAAAGGAAATAACAAGCACATATAAAGGAAATGTGATTAAAAAGATCATCTTTATATCAGCTTTTAACTCATAACTATCAGTTTAAACTCTATATCATGCATGCTACGCAATACTGTATTCTTCTGTGAGCATGTTTTCACAAAATATTTATTATCAGAGGAAATGCAAAGTACCAACCAAAGTGGAATTATATTTCAGAACAAATTAAGGTTCAATTGCAATTTATAAAATTTAGTTTAGGCTTGCTTTGAAAACTTATTATATCAATAATATAAACAAAAATTTTAATACCATTATCCAAATACACTTTTGTTTAGAAAAACAGACTGAATGGGTGAAGAACTTGAATGCATACTATGATTTGAAAATCAGCAATAAAAATATTCCATAGCATTCTTTATATTGAATAATGTCAAATTAATTTCTTAATAAAGATAATATTAGCAAAGTGAACACAAAACCTTTCACACACCTTCATAAATTATATATACTTCAATTTAAAAAAAAAAAAAAGGAAATAAAATGGATTATTGTAAGAATGTTTAATATGAAAAGTGAAAATTTAGCAAAGACAGCTAACAAAATAAATGAATGAAATGCAAACTGATGGGCCAATAACATATACGGAAGGGGCAAAAATGAGAATAAAATTTAACTTTTTTCTTTCCAGGGAAAAATCCAAATTATTACGAATGAGGCCAATTCAGAAAAAGTACAGCATAATCATTTAAAAAAATGCTATGAGTTAGTAAAAATCTGTTACATAGCTACATAGATTATTATATAGAATTATTAATGTAATAAAACCACATAATAATTTTTAAAAATGCTATGAGTTAGTAAAAATTTGCTATATAGCTACACAGATTATTATATAGAATTATTAATGCAATAAATCCAAACTAAATTAAAACTATTTATAATATTTATAAACAAATTCATTTAATATTCATTTAGATATGCAAAGCTAGCAACTTTTGTTGAAAAGTTTATTTGGCAATAGTTATAAAAATAGAAATTGCTTATGAATTGTAATGAGATTATACTAACAATAGCTATTATATTTTCATATAAACACTTTTCTTGGTCAGCCATGAAAAATCTCCAACACTGAAGTATCGCAACTGAAAATTAATCCTAAATTTAAATTTCAAGAAAAATTCATTCTTATCATGAATTATATTCTATTTCCTTGTCCAATGTCATAGAAAACCTTTTTTAAAACTTGGAATATTAAATACATGAAAATTTTTAAAAAGAGAAATTGAAATTTACATCTATATTTTTAACTAAGATATTTCAGGTGAATTTTCTTGCAATATTAGTAAAATGTCTAAAAAACTGTTACCCCCCCCCAAAAAAAAGCTTATTTAAATTCATATATTCCTCCTTAGTTTGGTTTACATAATAAATACTGCATTTGGCATTAAATTTCTATTTTATTTATCATTATCCTCCCCTCCGAATGCCTTCTGAAAATGTTCATGCTTAATTTAGAGTTTGGCTTTCAACATTTCAAAATGTTTTATCTTTTGTTCACACCATAGAAGAGAAGCAAATTTCTTTGCATATAATAACTCCACTCTCTTGAAATTTAAATACTTACTTTTAATTTAAGTGCTATTTTATATTTTATAATTTTGATAAGATTATTTTACTCATGTAATACTACATGCACATATTTTAATACTGTCTGCAAAAAATATATTTGTATTTTTTAACTGGCATCCATATTGCATATCTTATATTTTTGCTTTTTCTTAAATGTTAAACTTTTAACTGGTATGAAACTTTTAATTAATCATGAGATTCGGTACCACTAGACAATTATTACCCTGTTATTTAAAATATTCTGCTTCTTTATTTTCTTTCGCATTCTAAATATCATTCTAATAAATCTAAGGTTACGTAAACAAAGAGAAAATTAATAAAATATACAAATCTAACTGGTAAGTGCTGTTTCAATACAACTTAAGCAAATACAAAAGGCTGTGATACCTAAGAATGTAAAATCCCTCACCTCCAAAGAAATAGTTTTAATTTTTACTCATTTTTGCATCCGGTTACAATATTATGAAATTACAGGAAGCATAATAAATTCCTGCAAACTTAAAAAATTCATAATAAAAGAAGTAATGCTCGGGAAAAATTTTGGTTTTTGCGAATACGATCAGAGGGACATTGGATTTTATTCCCATGTATTTTAAAAAAAAAAAAAAATATTGCAAAAGTAGACGAAAGAAGGTGCTCACATACTGAGATGCTTTATGTAAATCAGGCTAGCTATAAAACACCTGGCTGGAAATGGAATTGTCATTCATTGCTGGCAGCATGTTACCATTACCAGATCGAGTGTTGGTACTTTTCTACAAGAGCTCTGAATCTATAAATATCACACTGCAAAAGTTTCAGACAGAACAAGGAATGAAGCCACAAAAAAGGCCAATTTTATTGAATGGGATACTAACTTAGCATGATATTTTGAGGAAATGAGGAGATTGGAGGCTACTTCATGAAGTGAGAGACCATGCTTGAGCATGGACTATGTCCATATTCTACAAAGTGTCATGAGAGAATTAGCAGCTGAGACATCAATTGGGAATAGTGTGATTCATGAAGCTGAGACATTAAAGGGGATTCTGGAACCCCTGATTTCACATATTCCGTATGGAATCTTGAATCTGTATTTGTACAAAATACAGGCACTTCACCAGTTATTACCGGAAGACACAGATGAAAGACAAAACTTTTCTACTTGTGTGCTGGCATAAATGGAACATGACTCACAATGGTAGCTGAATGTCATGTGAACGGACAAAGGCCCCTTTCCACTGCACAGTGAGGACTATACGCTAAATAGTCAAATCTGGGTGACGTCAAACCCTCGTGACTACCTAACTAAGCCACTGAATTCTACTCATGTGACTGTTTGGTATGGTTTCACTGCATCTTTCATTCTGATCCCTTTCTTTTCTGAAGACTGTTGTCCTGTATCCAGCTGGAAGATGTGCACACCTACTGCAGAACAGTACATTACCCTTTTATATGACCTCGTTGTGGCTGCATTGCAGGGAAGACATGTGTTATCTGTCATCATCTTCAGGCAGGAAGGTCCCCTGCCCAACATTGCGTTAGAAGTCAAGACTTTCCTGTTGGAAATTTTCATTGAAGACCGAGCCATAAGTTGAGGTTATAAGTGGCCACCATGATCCCCAGAGTTGACTCCAACAGATTTTTGGTTGTAGGGGTACTTAAAGTTCTCATGTATACCAGGGCTTTCCAGCTATTTTGCTGGAATTGAAAGATACCATCTGACAGACCATTGGTGGCATCAATGTTGACATGCTATATTTAGATTAACAGGCATAGTGACGCACCTCACTTGCATAATACCTTATGCTGGTGGTCATGTTGAACATCTTTTGCTTTAATATAAATGGAAAGTGCTATGTTATTATGTTGTTGCTTATGCTCACTTGTCTGACATAATCAGCCCAAGCCCACAAAATTCCTCATGGCAAGGAGCGTTAGATTAAGCCTGTCATTGCCAACAGCCCTGAGCACCTAACAGGTGACAGTGCGATTTGGCTAAATTCCACCCCCAATTTTGAAGGAGAGCACCACGGGGGGAAAGGATCCAAGGATCTCAAACCCCTCTCCCCTTCCACCAAGCCACACGAGAGGATTTTCGGCTCCCCGCATATTTAAAGTGCCGCACCGACACTATACATTTACAAACATCCATGCCTTCTCTGGGATTCAAACCCAGGCCCTTCGGCATGACAGCCAGCAATGCTAACCACTATACCGGTTGGGCGGCGCTATGTTATTATGATCTGCTTCATTGTTTGTTTGTGTTTGCCTCATTTGGATAAAAAGTCTCAGTATGAAAGTCAGCACCCTCTTTATGTAACTTTTGAAATCATTTACCTTTATACAAGGGGGGGGAGGAAAACGCAATACCTCTCTGATCCTATTTGCAGAAAATAAAATTTTTTCCAAAAATTACTTCTTTTATTTGAATTTTTGAAGTTTCCATGAATTTATGATGCACTCTGTATTTCCTATTCAGTTTGCTAAGTCTTCTGAAAGTCTCTTTTTACAATTCTCAAGTCTGTTTTTACTTTTATTTCACTATCTTAAATCACTTTTATTTACAATGATTTATTTGACACTATTATGCACATGATCATGATTATACTTCAATGATCACTTTTTAGATAGGAGGTACGTTGGAAGTTCAATTTAGTCAATTCATTACTGCAAAGTAACGCAAGTCTTCTGCACCATGTGTGAAAGGATATGTTGAGGAAAATAGCTCATGCAACAATACACATGCAGGAAAAACTGTAAAACCCTACTTGAAAATTTTATGCTTGAAATTAAATGTAGAATAAAACTAAATATCAGTAATTTTATTCAATCAGAATGCTTGCAAATAGTTTGTCTACTCTCTGTGGTTATCATAAGGAACTATGGCACAAAGTTAAACAAACTACATACAATTACATAATTAAGAAACAATTTTAAATTAAGAAACAATTTAAACTACCTAAATCTGATGATCCGGAAAATGGAACTTACTAACAATTAAAATATATTTACCACTATGTTCAAAGAACCTTGAATCCCCGATGACTCTATTATCCACTGAACTGGAACATGGCACTTTAAAACAAGAATCAAATTCTGCTCAACTACAACTTTCTGAGCTGAATTTGAAACTGCATATGGTTGCAAATGAATTAAGATATCAGCATTTGAAATGCTGGTATTCAATTCAATTACATGAAGAATGTTGTACCTGAAAAATAAAAGTTTAAACGTAAGTTCAGAAAATGGCATTAAAATACATTCATAATCAAATACTAATTTTACATATTAAGAAAAATAATGAAAGAAAATTAGCATGTCACAAAATTTTTATATTGCTATGATAACATCAAGTTCTGAAATATAATGGTGGATCATTATATTTCAAAGGTTGATTTGATCATGTGCAAAAGAACAGTGCTGTCATCCATACATGGAAATCAACTTTATCATATTTAAAAGCAACATTTTCATAGCTGATTTTTGTCTCATGTCTGCATCATGAAAAATTAATTTCTAGAAGTGTTAACAGTTTTGTGACATATTTAGAAATGTGTTTTAATGAATGAATTCAGATGATAGTTAAGTGGCAAGGACTAAAAAAAATCAAGCAAGTAGCTAGATGGTTATATATGAATTATTCTACTGCTCAAAAACTTCAGAGTTCACATTTAAAATATTTCCTTGTAGCAGCTATTAGATAACCAGAATTAATTTCCAAATTTTGTAAAAGCCTTTATGCCAACTAGTACTCATATACAGGAATGACTAATGATGTCAATGGATGATATTTAAAATATGCAAGGTTTCTCCTTAAAGATAATAGACATTTTAAGTATCAGACTTCTTCTTCATAGGGATTCTAGAAATTATGAATGTAAAAAAATAAAGCACATAAATACACTGCTTGACATTGAAAATGCAACACCAAGATGGAGTGGTCAGAAATTTATGCAAATTTTAGAGTAGACGCACATCACTGAGTTATGTGAATGATGAGAAATGCGCAGCTCTCCGACGCATGTGAAGCAAGATATAAGGGAAGGAACATGCAGAATGGGCAATGTTCGTGTCATTATTTCTGCCAGACGAATTATCGAAGAAAGCTAGTTTTTGTCCCAGAGGATACGTGTAATAGCAATGTGGAGATAGATCTAATCCGGAAGCAACTGTGGAATGCCCCACCACGCGACAACGTGGCATAATGGTTTGGGGAGCTATTGCCTACGATTCCAGGTAACCTCTAGTTCATATTCAGGGTACTATGACTGCCCAACGATACTTGGATAATGTACTGCGGCCGGTGGCAATCCCGTACCTTCAGGTGCTGCCTAATGCAATTTTTCAGCAGTATAATGCCCGACCACACAGTGCTTGCATCATGCTCTGCAAGGTATACAGATGCTTCCCTGGCCACCGTACTGTCCTGATCTGTCCCCAATCGAACATGTGTGGGATGTGATCAGACGCCATTTACAGGCTCTGCCCCTGCCTCGTTCAGAAGGCAAACTATGGCAAATGGTTGAAAGGGAATGGAGAGCCATCCCTCAGGACACCATCCACACTCTTATTGACTCTATGCCTAGACGTGTTCCTTCGTGCATCGCTGTCCGCGGTGGTCCTACATCCTACTGAACCGACGCCATTCTCGCTCTGTATTCTGACTATCATTTTGAAATAAAGATCACTTATTGCTGCTTGCTGTCTCTGTCTTTTTTTCCACATTTCATCACTTTCTGACCACTTCTTCTTGGTGTTGCATTTTCAATGTCAAGCAGTGTATATATAATTTCCATAAAACAGGTCCTTATAGTGGAATATATACAGTAAGACCCTGCTTAACGCTGGTCCATTTAACAGTGTTTTGGTTTAAAGCATTTTTGTTGAAATAATGGGATTCTCTGAAAACTGAGTGCAGCATTGGGCTTCCACGAAATCGAACATAATTTATCTGCTTCATTTCTTCTCCATAGTGTTACACAAATGCATTTTTATTATTTCAAACATTTGTTGCCATTATTGTAAGCATAAATTTATGCAATGTAATATTGATAAATATTTTACTTTTTAATATGGGTGATAATAAGAAACATGAAACTAAAGTGACAAGAAAAAGTATTTCACCAGAAAAAAAAAATAAATGCAAGCTCACAATAAAATGCAAGTGCTCAGAAGATTAGATAGTAGTGAACTTGATTGTCAAATTGATGTTGCACACTGTCAAATTGATGTTGAAACTTAATCAATTTCAATAATAAGCACAATTCTCAAGAATAAAGAAAAATACTGTCACCAGCAACTACAACTACATAATACTCCCCAACTAGAATAACCCATTCTAGAAATAATACGATAGAAGTGACGGGAAAATGACTTCCTATATGGATTCTCAAAGAAACTGAATGCAATATGCCATAAAGCCAAGCTATTATAATGGAAAAAGGGAGAATTTGTAATCACATTCAGATCGAAACAGGTGACACAACTAAAACTCTCATTGCATGTTGAGGCTAGTTTAATAGATTTAAACATCGAAATAATCTTCATAACATACAGTTTACAGGAGAAGCAGCAAGTGGAGATATAAAAGCAGCAGCTCAATCCCCAGCGACATCAAGAACAATAACTGAATAAGGAAACTATACACCAGAATTAGTTTTTAATGTTGATAAAACAAACCTATTTTGGAAAAGTAAGCCAAAACATACATTTCTATCCCATAAAAAAAAATGTGCACAATGATTTAAAGCTGTGAAAGATTGCTTAACACTTCTCCTGGGCACTAATGCCAATGATGACTTCAAATTTAAGCCACTTCCTTTTTATTGATCCAAAAACCCAAGAGCAAATATCAAAATCAACTTTACCTGTAATTTGGGTGTCTAATAAAAAATCTTGCATAACTATGAAAATTTTTCAGAATTGGTTCATTGAACATTTTTGCTTGTCTGTTAAATGCTATTGCAAAATCAAAAAACTTGAACCAAAAGCGCTACTTTTAATGGATAATGCTCCAAGCCACCCAACGAATTTATCTGACTTAATAACATGCATTCTAGTCGAAGTGGTTTTCTTGCCGCCTAACACAACTGCATTAATCTAACTGATGGATTAACATGTTATATCAAATTTTAAAGGTTATTACCTATGGCTTTCAATCATTTAGACAAATGTTTCAAAATACAGACAGATTATAAGCAATCAATAAGAAATTTTTGGAGGAACTATAATTGCATGGATGCTACAGAAAACATAAATCTTTCTTGGAATGGGGTAATAAAAAATGTTTGCAAGGAGTGTGGAAAAACATTTGGCCAGATTTAAACAAGGACGATGACACTAGATATTATGTTTTTGATATGAATGAAACAGTGCAATTAGCGAAACAAACAAGTTTACATGAAGTAAATGTGAAAGATCTCGAAGAAATTTTGCAGGAAACAGAAAGTCTTTCTAATAATAAGCTCAATGAATTAGCAGATCAAGAAGGACACAAAAACATTCAAAATAGCGATTCTGAAGAAGAGCAAAAAGAACTTTCAACAGCATTTCTAAAAACCAGGTTAGCTTCCATAACAGAAATTATGGACTTATTTATTGAAAATGATGCAGATTTTGATAGGAGTTCAAAGGCAAGATGGGGTGTCAAGGATGCTTTGTTCCTTTATCAACAACTTCTTATGAAACACAAAATTAAAATGCAAAAGACATTAGATACCTTTTTGATAAAAAAAAAATAGAGAATTATAAATGCAGAAAAATCTGAATGATCTAAAATATAAATGGTGACTTAAAATTTTATTTATTTCTATATATTCATTTGTTATGTTTCAGTATTTGTAAGAAATAAGTTTGTATTTTGCATTGCTATAAAAAACATATTTAATGAACTTAAATAACAAAATACTTAAATATTTAAATTTTTTTTTTTATTTTATACCAGTTTTCCACTAACTCCATTATTTACATGATGAGCTGACCTTGTTTAATGCTAATTCATATAACGCTCTACCTTGATGGCACGTAACCCCTGCATTAAGAGCAGTTTTACTGTACCATGGTTCGAGTTGCCATTTCTGAATACGTCTTCAAGAAAAAGCATGAATCTATGAGATAACAAAAGGAGATTTTCGTCTCTTTGCCATTATACACGTAAGAATTGAAACTATTTAACATATGCATGAATATACATGAAATACAAGAAACTTTTTACATAGACGCACAAAAACATGTATCTATTTAAAAAAAAAAAAAACTAACTTTTCATCATTTTGACTGTTATTTACAAAGCATCCAGTTGCAGGCTGAGGCTGAACAAAAGTACCTTTTACATTTATTGATTGTGCTTGACTGCTGAAGTCACAATCTTGAGCAGCATTTGCATCTATAAAAGTAAATAATATCACTATTACAAGCATGAAAATTAGATAATGGTTTTATTCTTGCAACCTTATTTTAATTGTTAGATAACAATAGCATTCAGGCAATTTTTTTATAACCCAAATCAATGGGATTGTGGCATTTCTCTTTTGATCATGTTCCTTGTTTTTGATTGCTTTCTGTTATTTATAAAACAGTTTATTTTTAAATGGTGAAAACAGAATCCCTCTTATTTTCATTATGTTGGAGTGTATGTTGAAGTTTCAGCTGTTCTTGGGTGTTTGTGATCATGCTCGATTCACAATACCAAGGTTGTAGATGATGTTGAGTTTCTGTATTTCTCTGATACTTTTTTTTTTAGTAAAAACATATCACTGTGCACAATATGGCCACAAAAAAAAAAAAAAAAAAAAAAAAAAAAAAAATGTTTTATGCTTACTTTTTAATATATCATATAGTTCTCATTTAATAATTAAATTTTGAATTTTAAAGTGAAGTGTGTTTTCTTTTGATAATATTGATCATGTTTACAGATTAATGATAAATATTGACAGTTTGGCAATCTTTTCTGTATAGCCACCAAAATTTGCCAATTTGCAATCCACAAGTAATTTTTATCAAATAAATTAATTTTTTGACCAAAGTATTGATATGGAATATTTTTGTAAAAAAGTTCATTTGTATACTTGTTTTAGAAAACAAAGTCATTCAATTTGCCATGCTGACTTTACTAAAAATCAATGTTTGTTTGTTTACATCCAAAATGAGAGAAGATTATATATGATTGTGCATTACCACTTAACAGTTTTGTCAGTATGTCACAGGATTGAACCTTTTTTGTGCAATGTGATTTCCCCATATGTGATACAGGCATCTCATTTCCAAAGTTACAGTTTGACTATACCGTATTATTCATTTCAGCCTACTTTTTCTGTTTCTAGAGAGCATTACATGATTGTAAGAACAAGTTTGTAGGGATTTTTTTTTCCCTCTTTGATGCCACTGAATTCATAGTGAAATATCGGCTTTCTTACAAATACTTTGCATTGTGTCTGTAAAATGTTTCTCTTATTAAAGTTTAATTACAAATTATGAAACTTTTATAATCTTATTATTTAAAAGCATGTAAACAAGCATTTACATTATATTATTGTAATTTCATGTTTTAAATTATACCAAAAAGTATCCTTTTCACTCTGTTCCTTCTCTCTCTCTCTCTCCTTTTTTTTTTTTTTTTTATCTAATGGTGGGCACTTGCCTATTTAACACTGGCCATAGAAGTAGTGGTCCTGCCATCACCTCCTATGAAATGACGGACAGTTAGAACCATGCCTTCTCTGGGATTCAAACCTGGGCCCTTCAGTACTGCACTCAGCTCCCCAAACCACTATATTGTCTGGGCAGCCCTTGTCTTAAAATAGACCATGCTGAGATGAAATATTATGCCCCAGCTAAAATTTCCAGATATGTAATAAACACAAAAAGTAAAGCTACATGCAATGTTTATTACTACCTGTACTCATACTTACATGTGTGCAAAAAATTAAAATTACAAGGGTAATCTCTCTCTGTATATACTGTATTCCTTCGCAAATTCCACCTTTCCTTTTTTATTAATTTTATTGGCTGAAAATTGAGAAGGACAATTGTGGAAATAATTTAATTTCTGAAGGATGATATTACAGTAAGAACATAGAAATTAAAAGTAGTAATGGATAAACTACAAGTAACTACCCTAATATTACACTGGTTATCATAAACTAAGGAAAAATCACAAAAATAGCAATAACTTCCTCAAAAATACGCCAAACAATGTAAAATTTAAGTATGTTGCCAAGTAAGAGTAGCTGAGTAAAACTGCAATATGCAAATTAGTGGGGCTGCACTCAGAATACGTCATCTGCAAGGAGCATAAAAGTCCATGTTTGAGAGCAAGCCCACATATTTCACTGTGACAGTAACATCAGAAATTTGAGATAGGCAATTCATAACAATCACCTTGTTGAACCTTTAAAAAGGTCCTTTTCTTATTCTTATTTTTAACATTTAATAAATAATCTTTGCTTACCTTTCCTGATGATTTTACAAGACGCTTGGAATTCTTTGCCATTTTGTTTTTCACACAAACTTTATTCTTCACAGCTATATACAACTAATAATGTTTACATTAGAACGTTCATTATTTTACTTTGTTGCCACTACACTTTTATCAAAAAATCCGCAATGCGGTAAAGAAAATATAAAAAGCATAAAAAAATGGAAAGCTGCGCCAGCTCGTGGCCAGCTACATAAACTGTAACATCCTCCCCCTCGATGAACTCTTGGTTCATCAAAGGATTGGATTCTGAAGTTATCTTAAACACTAAATGTTTTAATGTTCTACAAGTTTAAATGTTCATATACGCAGTGTTCGTAATTTAAGTTCACTGTGTTCAGTTCAAAGAGTTTAAGTCATTTCTAAGGGGTACAATAACTGCACAGGACGACGAAGATGAGTTCCATTAGCTAAACGGATAGTGCAAGCCCTTATTTTTCCATCTCGTCCTGGATGACACTCCTGTACAACTCCCATCTTCCATAATAATCTTGGTAATTTTTCTTCATGTACTAGAACTACAGATCCCTTCAAAAGATCTGTTACGGCATTACCTGTTTGAATTTGTTTTACGTTTCTAATTTCAAGTAAGTATTCCCTTTTCCATCTTTTCCAAAAACCTTCTAATAACCTTAGCCGGTATTTATATCGCCTTGTTAATTTTTCTTTAGTTGAATCAGGTTCAAGAATTTTGCCAGATGGTAAAGATGTCAATCTTCGCCCAACTAGAAAATGAGCTGGTGTCAGCGGTTCTGGTTCGCCGATTTCACTATAAACATAAGTTAGCGGGCGTGAATTTAATATTGCCTCAATTTCAATTAAAACTGTTTCCAGCTCTTCAAATTTAAGTGAAGCCTTCATGAGTATTTTCTTCAAACATGACTTGATAGATCTAACAAGCCTTTCCCAGAAACCGCCCCACCAGGCCGCCTTTTCCACATTGAATTTCCACTCAATACCTTTATTACCAAAATAATTTTGAACTTCTGTGTCCTTGATGGTATTCCATAATTTTTGTAAATCCTTGTCTGCTCTTTTGAATGTTTTTGCATTGTCTGAATATATTATTCGACATACTCCTCTTCTTGAAATAAATCTTCTAAAGGACAGAAGAAAATTGTTTGCTGTTTGGCTAGACACTAGTTCTAGATGCACTGCTCTTGTTACAGCGCATGTATACAGAGCAATATAAGCCTTCCCAGTTTCATCCTTTGCACTCATAGGACCAGCAAAATCAAGTCCCACAACTTCGAAGGGATTTGCCTCTCTTATTCTTTCGGTTGGTAAAGGAGCGATATCCTGACTTAGTGGCTTAGCTTTAAATCTGTAGCAAATCACACACTTGTTAATATTACTCTTAACACGCTGTCGACCCTTTAGTATCCAAAATTTTTCTCTAACTTGAGTTAAAGTTTCAGCTACACCAGCGTGTCCTTGCGTTTCGTGACAATCTTTAATAATATGGTCTGTCAAATGAGACTTCTCAGGTAATATTGCTGGATATGTTTGATTATAGCTTAACCCAGCATTTTGAAGTCTTCCACCTACTCTAAGTATTCCATTGGAGTCTACAAATGGATTTAATGTAAATATTTTCGAACTAGCTATGCTTTGGTTCATCATTAATTTCCTTATTTCTTCTCTAAAATTTTCTTCCTGAGTTTTCTTGATCCAGAAATTCTCTGCTTCAGTCATCTCTTCAGCCGTGACAGATCCAATTCTTCTTAGTTTTGGGTTTTTCACATTATTGATATATCTGAAAACATAAGATGTTATTCTGTATACTTTCTTTATGTCACTGAAGTTCTCGATAGGAATGATAGGTTCGCTGTTTTCAACAATACAGTTTGCTGTTAAGATTTCTTGTTTATTTCCCTTTCGTTTCTCAGAATTTGTTACTTTATCATGTTCATTAAATTTTCTCGAAGATATGGGCCAAAAGTTGTTATCTTTAACAAGCCAAGGTGGGCCATACCACCACATTTCATTTTTTGAAAGGGTTTCTACCTTCTGCCCTCTCGTCAATAAGTCCGAAGGATTTTCATGGCTGGGACAATAATTCCACCAATCTGGATCAGTTTTCTCTTGGATTTCTAGACACCTATTTCGTACAAATTGTTTCCATTTCGTAGGATCAGCCTTGACCCAATGTAGTACAATTTCTGAATCTGTCCACATATAAACCTTCATTTCTATGTTTTTTAACGAATGTCGAATGTATGTGATGAGTCGAGCTCCTATGACTGCTCCTAAAAGCTCTAGTCTAGGTAACGTAATCTTTTTTATGGGAGCAACTCTTGCTTTGGACATACCAAATGATGTTTTTGTTAGCTCATTTTCATTGTATCTCAAATATGCAACGGCACCATATCCGTTTTGGCTACTATCTGTAAAACAGTGCAACTGAATATTCGACAGATTATTTTTTGATTGACTGTTGAAATAATGCCTTGGAATTTCAACAATTTTTAATTTAGGAATTTCATTATACCAGGTTTTAAATCGTTTCTGCAATTCTTGATCAAGTGGTGCATCCCATTGGTATCCCCTTTGCCAACATTCTTGCATCATCATTTTAGCTGCAACAACAAAGGGAGATATGAACCCGATAGGATCGTATAGTTCGCCTGCAACTTGAAGAATCTTCCGTTTTGTTATTTCCTCAGCCGGATCTTTTAGTAATTCATCTTTGATTCGAAATTTCAGTATATCTGCTTCATAATTCCAAATATATCCTAGCAAAGTGCTATTCATTCTGTCTCCATTAAACTTCGTATTTTCAGCTGCATTCCAAATCGCATGTAATTGGGCGTTATTGCTCCTCCACTTTCTCATATTGAAACTAGCAAGCATCATAATCCTTTTCACATCTTTATAAATTTCTGCAGCTTCTTCTTCATTATCTGTACCATGAATCAAATCATCTACGTAAATATTTTCTTCAAGAAGCTGACAGATCTTCGAATATTGTGATTTCAACTTTCTTGCGTGATGCTTTATTGTTGCTGCTAGTAAAAAGGGGCTACAGGTTGCTCCGAATATTACACGCGTCATTCTTAAAATCGTCGGTTGCTCCTTTTCTTTTGCAGTCCAAAGAAATCTTACTGCATTTCTGTCCTCAGGCTTCAACAGAATTTGTAGAAAAGCAGCTTCAATATCTGCAGCAAATGCTATTTTGTGTTGACGAAATTTAATTAGCAAATCTAATAATTCAGGGTTTAAATTTGGTCCTGAATGTAAGCAATCATTTAAAGATAGACTATCACGAGTATGTGAGGAAGCATCAAATACGACCCTTAATTTCGTAGAATCGTGATCTTCTCTGATTACGCAATGGTGTGGCAAATAATAGATGTTTTCTGCAGAATTCTTTGGAGCCTTTTCAACTATTCCTTTATTTAGATAATCTTCAATTACCCTTGAATACTTGTCATAAATTTCAGGATTTTTCTTAAACCTTCTAAGTAAACTGCTCCATCTGTTTAAGGCGATGTTATAATTACTACCCATTTTATTGACGTTGTCCTTCCAAGGTAATGAAACTTCATACCGATTGGTTTTATATTCAATAGTTTCTTCAAATCTCCGAATAACTTCAGTGTCATTTTCATTTGTTTGACAGTCAAGTATTCCAATTGCATCTAAATCCCATAGCCTTTTTAAAGCTGCACTAGTTTCAAAATCAGGTGCATGTGAAATATTCTCAACAACATTCATTACCGTAATTCCGGAACGAAGTGTGGAAACATTACTTAATGCTTCAGTCCCACTTATAGTGTAACCAAATAACGTTTCAGAGGCAACAAGACCCTTTGATAATCTTTTAACCTTCCCAGTGACTATTTTCCAGTAAAAATCATTACCAATTAATACTGATATTTGAGAGTTATGGCCATCTATATTTGTAGCATCAGCAAGTCTTATCGAATTTTCCATACAATAATTAAGTATTTCCTTTCCTGGCATACCAATAACAGCTTGGTTAATTTCTGGAGTTTCAAGAGCTTCAATTATTATTTTCCCAGGTCCGCATATATCTTTAAGTATAACCTTAACCTTTTTTAGCCTTTTAACTATAGCCTCAGTAGAGCCGAATGTGTAAATCTGAAGTTCTTCTTCCCCCACAACACTTAATTTCAATTGTTTTGATACTTTTGTCAGAATGAAAGATTTATGAGAGGCAGAATCAAAAATGAGTCTTACATTTTTTCTTCTATTCTGACCTAAAGCTACTGCATTTGCAGTTTGTAAATAAACCCTTTTTTTGTTATCTCTTTCGGAAATTGACGCTACCACTGTGTCTGTTTTAAACTCACCTTTATTTTCCCGTTTATTTTCAAATTTATTATCATGTAAAATAGTATTATGCCTTAACGAACATAAATCACAGCGTATATCTGAGTTGCAACGGGCTGAGGTATGAGCCTTACGAAAACATAAATAGCATCTCCCAGCCAGTTTTAATTTCTTTCTTTTCTCCTCAATTGGAATTGCGCAATTTGAAGTAGAATGCTTCAACGATTCATTTTCTATCTTCCCACAAAATATACAGTCGGCTGTTGATGTATTCGTATTCAACGACGCAACTGCTGGGACAAAATGTTTGTTTTTGAAGGCAGTATGATATTTTTCACCTTTAAAAAGATCTCGCGATTGGTGTTTATTTTGTTCGGTTCTTATGTTAAACTCGGAATGATTTGGCGATGTTTGGAAAAATGTTCGCTCTCTGCTTTCAACTTCTTTCTTCAGAAATTTCAAAATGTTAGTCACTGTGGTTTCTGTGTCAGGAGTTAACGATCGATTGAACTCTAAAACCAATTCGCTAGGAAGTATTCTCATTAACAGCGGGCATAACAAATAGCTGTAAGAATTCGAAGTAACGTTAAGGGAATCCAGGCTTCTAATTTCAATTTCTAAACTATCATAAAGATTACGTAACATTTTAATATCATCCATTCTTTTTACTGGCTTTAAATTCAGCAGACGATTCATATGTGCGTTTATTAGAATTTCCTTTCTACCAAACCTTTCTTTCAGAATATTTATTGCCTTAGCGTAATTTTCGGCAACTAACGGTAATCCCTTTATTGACATTAAAGCTGTGTCCGTTAATAAAGATTTGAGGTAATTAAATTTGTCTACATCCTTTAAAGCAGAGTTATTATGTATAGCAGATTCGTATTGAGCCCAAAAACTTTGAAATTCACATATTTCGCCTTTAAATTTATTTATGGTTAGTTTCGGAAGTTTAGCGCCATTTGTATTTGTGTTCTCTACCGTATCTATAGTAGAAGAATTAGATGGCATCTCATTTAATTTAACATATTTTCTATTTCTAAATATTCTATTAATCTTCGATTTACACAAGGTGATTTTATTTTTATATTCCAAGCTATCCTGTATTTCGGTGTCATACTCTTTTTCGTCTGTTATGACAGATTCAATTTCATTGTTCAATATTAATATAGCGTTTTCATTTTCATTTAAGATGGATAAGTCGTCTTCTAATAAATCAAATTTAATATTTTCCGATTCAATTTCCTTTTCCATTTTAGCTATCAGTCTTGTTACTGATGCTCTTAGCATTCCTCGCTTCTTTTTTAATGCTTTTAACTTATCCATCTTAATATTCGATATTCAATCACTAATGAAACAATAATAAATACTTAAATCATAATATATCTAAAGATCACTGTTATCCCGGGTTTCGGCACCATGTTGAACCTTTTTAAGGTCCTTTTCTTATTCTTATTTTTAACATTTAACATTTAATAAATAATCTTTGCTTACCTTTCTTGATGATTTTACAAGACGCTTGGAATTCTTTGCCATTTTGTTTTTCACACAAACTTTATTCTTCACAGCTATATACAACTAATAATGTTTACATTAGAACGTTCATTATTTTACTTTGTTGCCACTACACTTTTATCAAAAAATCCGCAATGCGGTAAAGAAAATATAAAAAGCATAAAAAAATGGAAAGCTGCGCCAGCTCGTGGCCAGCTACATAAACTGTAACACACCTCCAGGCATCATCTGCCTGCAGAACTACGATGGAGGGCCATTGGGAGACTACAGGCAGGACAAAGTCAAACAGATGTGGCCATATGGCTAAATGTGTGTCCTTCTGTGCTTCACAGACTTTGGAGGAAATTTCAAACCACAGATTGAGCATCTAGGAGGTTCGCCAAGGACGGCCAACAACGAGCGCCGATAAACGATATTTGACATTATGTGCACGCAGGAATAGAACCGCTAATTCGACTCTTCTTAAATCCTCCCTTGCTGCAGCCACTGGAAGGTTGGTGTCAATGTCAGCTGTGCATAGAAGGCTTCATGAAGGTGGTCTGTATGTGAAGCGACCAGCCATTTGCGTGCCGCTCACATCACACCATAGGAGGGACTGTTTACAATGAGCATGACAACATGTCCACTGGACGCTTGTCTCTTTACTGATGAGTCCAGGTTTAATCTAGAAAGCGATAGTAGGCATTACTTGATATGAAGAGAACCTGGAATCTGTTATCATCCATCAAACATTCGTGAAAGAGATGCATACGGAAGAGGCAGTGTCTGTGTTTGGGGTGGCATCTCTTTGGGTGGATGCACAGACCTCCATGTCTTTCCAAGGGGAACCGTGAATGCTCAGGTTTATAGAGATGACATCCTTGATGCTTATGTGTGCCCATATGCCGGGGCAATAGGGGATGCTTTCCTGTTACAGAACGACAATGCAAGACCACACAGGGCTCTCATCTTAGATGATTATTTCTATTCCCCTGTAACTTGAATCTCAGGTCTTAATACTGTTGTCCCTGCTGCATGGCTAAAGACTCAAACCATCCATAAATAATTAGAGATTGTTGTGAATGCCCATCTGACTCAGCCAAATCATGAATTTCAGTTCATGTTTACTTTCAAGTAGTCGCTGATAACTAATAACTAAAATCCCTAACAACAAATTTTTGATCATCAAGTTTGAGTGTAAGCTTCCAATTTCAGGTGTTTCATAATCTGAAAATGCACATAACATTTCACAATGAATATTTCTATCCCTCGTTATTTAGTTGCATTGAGCTGAAATGAGGGTATTATTATGTACAAAGACAGAATTGCAGTTCTAAGCATGTTTGCAATGCTCTGTATTTCGGCTATGTACTAACACTGTACATTTCAACTATGTACTGTCATTCAAAGTGTTGTCACTTGGCTTTATTTTAAAATTTAGAGATTTTTTTTTTTTTTTTTTTTTTCTTTTATTTTTTTTTTTTTTTTTTGCCATTTTGAGCACAACTAAGTGAAACCACAGCTACTGAAGCATGATTGTACCATGACAACTTACTTACTTCTTAAGTTTTGATATCCATTCAAATAGATGGGGCTACCAGGTTTTAGAGGCTGCTGGGCAAGAGCTTGAAGACATTCTAAATTCTACCCCTCTTGAAATTCTATACTGTAAGATAGGCCAAATACTAACATTCACTACAATGGAACATATAACACACCTGACTTACTTTGCATTTCTGCTGATTTGGATACTTCCACCAAACAAAAAATTACTGAAGACTCAGGTATGGGCCCTGAGAGAAATTATAGTTAATATTAGTGTTAAAGAACCAGGCTATCTGGCTCATAACAAAAGCCAGTATAAAGTAACATGGAATTTCAAGACAAGAAACTGGAAAAAATTTACAGTTCCCTGTGATTGGTCAGTTCTTGTATTAAGTTGGCCTAAAACTCAACTGTTAGAAAGGTAAAGTTTGCCATGACTTTCATAGGGAGTTTGTGAGGGTTTGCCTCTGGTAGTAAGTTGAAAACAATCACTATGTAGATGATTCCATTTTAAAATTTAGGGGCATTCATTCTGTGAATAGATTGAGAAAGGGAAAAATAACATGAATATTTTAAAATTTTTCAAAATCTGGTACTAAAAAGCGAGGGGGGAAAAATATGTGAGGAAATATGGTATACATTATTTCTGACATATGAATGACTATTTACAAATAATTAATTCATCTAAAAATAATTTTCTTTGAAATTCTGTAATAATAATAATAATAAGTTATTAATAAAACAGTCTTCAGATAGTTTTCATAAATGTATTGAGTTGAAAAATCATTAAGCAGTCATGGGTTATCAGAGTTCTACTTTAGATTACTGATTAGACTTTTTGCTCCATAGCAGCCATATAAAAAAATGCATTTATGAAGCTATTGCAGAGTCAGTTCTGAAACAATTCTAATGAAATGTGTCTTCTGAAATTTTATAACTGGAAATACAAACTTAGGATCAGCATTTAAAGAAATAAAATCTGTAGCCATCATTTTTCACACACCTCCTATATTATATAATAAAGGCACACAAACCACAATTCTGAACCCACTCACCCGTTCCAGTGTATAAAATTACTTCATTAGCTACTGGTATTACTGAGAAGGAAGTAACAGCACCATGGTGACTTCTGACCCATGCAGGCAATCTTTTTGTGGAGGGAAGCTTTTGACGGGAAACAGTTGCAACTGCAATGCTAGGAACTACGTAGGATGGCTTATTAACCTAAAATGTTATAAAATTAAAATCACATTATAATTCACATTTTTATTTAATTTTAATTAGAATTTTAAAAAGAAATGCAACAAAGTCTAGCATAAAATGACAGTTAAAAGAAACTGGATCACAGGATCCACAAAATAAGGCATCTATGACTTTCCTAATCAAAATTTTTTTTTCATGGTTTCATACTTTACAGATAAATATATAGTTTGTGATGAAATTAAGCTGCATTAGAATATTGTATGCAAAAAGAGAGTCATGATATCTCTCGGATCAAGAAAATAACTATTATACACCACTACTCATTAAATAATGGCATGACATAACTGTTGATATACATTGGTTGGTAATTCAAAAGAAAACTCCTTATTTTCAATAATATGCACATGTAATTGCACTGAGTTACGTACTTTTGCTAATTAATATGAAGTGATACAAACTTAGTTCTACCTTTAATTGTTGAAAATTGTTCCTCTGGGTTATCTGAAGAAAAGTGTTACCTGAAAAAGCTGTATTCCAATTAATTCATATACAATGGGTTTCATTCTAATTTGCAAAATCTAAATGACATACTACTTTATCCAGCTTCACGAAACTCCAAGAATTCTGTAAGATACAGTGCAATTCAAGAATTCCTGAACATTAATCTAAAAAAGCTACACTTTTATTTTATTGCTCGTTTATTTTTTCATAGGATTAAATTACTATAAAAGTGAACAATAATATCCTTTTACAGAAGATGTTGCAAACAATATCCTTTAACACACAAATTTACAGGGCAACATTATTTCTTACTACTTTGTTCAAAATGCTGACCATAGCTGCTTTCAATTTTGCACTGGAAATCTTTCAGCTTTGCACTTCTAACACAGCAGAGCTCTGGTTCTGCAGAAGACTAACAGCACACTGTCATTTCTTTGCCACTTTTTACTCACTCTGCTAGGTATTTATGTAATAAGTACTGCACTCAAGGTCAAACAAACATAGGTACTTTTCATTTATAGTAATCTTTGTAAGAAAAGGAACTCGTGTCTTTCTATCTTGGTGAAAAACAAATGGTTAACAATCATCACATGTCCACATTTTTCAAGCTACTGAAAATTTTCTCTTTTAAACTACAACAGTGTTTCATTTATAAATATTTAATATGTTTACTGTTTTTGAACTTTCATTGATGGAAAAAGATGTTAGTTGATGTTTGAACATAAATATACAGGTCATAACATGTATTTGGAAAGGAAATGCAGTATCAGCAAAAAGACTAAGTCTTTATGTGGCAAATTGATTTAACGTGTAGCCTTTAACCTGATAAAGTATAATAAAGATTACTAGTTGAAATTTTGATCTGCATAATATAAATACAGTTTTATGTGTACAGATTTTCAAAGATGAAATATTTTTTATAAAATTTTCCTTGCCATTATTCTGAAAAACTTCGGAACTGGAAGCATGACATATGAGGAAATAAAGCCTGTAACCATTACTTAACACTCTGTATAATTATTTAATTTATTCATTGTGCATCATGCTTAACCCGGGAGGACATGTGCTTTATTATGTAACACGAGAACGTGCATGGGGTGTCAGCATACCCCAAGCAATTAAATGACATACAAATGAAACATCTTATTACAATTCAGTAAAAGAATGCATTCTATAATAATTACAACATTTATTATATAAAATAGCTTAAAAATAATGTTAATTTTAAACTTTATAACAAATAAATCAAAAGTACTTATTTTTTTCAGATGACTAGGAATCATGGATTTCTATGAGATATTTTTATTTTTTATTTGTGAATGCAATTATAATCCAAATTATGCAGAATTATTACATGAGCAATGAGTTATATAATTAATTTTCAAATTAATTAGGCTCAAGAAGCATTAGATATTTTGCAGTTTATACATGAAGCTTCTATTTCACAGTGCTCTTGACATATATTTTTTTACACTTCACAGATATAGTTTTTGATTTTCTGTCCTTTTTTCTTGAGCTAATGTAACATCTCCGGTAAGATAACTCTCTTTTCTTTGTTTATGCTTCATCAAAAGAATCGTCGTTGTGTTCCTTCTGTTTCTGTTGAGATTTCAAATGAGGATCTAAAAGTGCAAAGGCCGAATCCTTGAAGAAGTGCCTCCTATTCCTGAACTTCTCTGGAGGAGTTTTAGTAAATAAAAGCAAGATCCTTGATTTCATACTGGCAATATTTATTAACAAAAAAAATATTACCATAGGCAATCGGTTTGATATTCTGGCCACAGAATAAGTGCCACCCATTTTGTCAACTATATCAACTGCTCCTTTGGTCATGTTAAAAAAAAAATTACTTCAGATTTTTTCAAATTTCCCGTGCTTTCATCAATATGGTCATCATTGTGCACAGTTGACAAAAGGTTAACACATTTGTTCTTTTTAGCCATGTAAGAAAGTAGCATTATATCCTTTTGAAACTCAAAGAGGGTTGAATGCTATTCTCTATTCTTATTCGATGCAAATTCAGGTGAAATAATCTTCTTATCCTTATGTATTGTTCCAATGATAGAAATTTTATTTTTCAGTAAGAAACTGGCCAATTCATAACTGGTATACCAATTGCCTGTGGTAACATTTCTTCCAGAATTGTATAATGGTCTAGAATCAATCACAGCAAATATCTTTATACCATATCTTGCAAGTTTCTGAGGCATATACTGCCAAAAGGAGCATTATCGTTGAAAAGGCTCTAGCTTTTCGTCCAAAGTCCCATATTCTCCTACATGATACAACTTCTGATAATTCTTTACAAAATTTTCAAACAAATCTCTTATTGGAGCTAATTTATCACTCTTTCTTCTGTCATGCCGTGTTCCAACATCATCGAATCGTAAGGCTCGAAGAATGAAAAGAAAGTGCTTATAGTTCACAGTTTTACAAAAAATATTCAATCCTGTGCCATCAGTCGCCCATAAATCTCTAATATTTACATGGGAGGATTTGTGCAAGCCCAGCTATGTATAAGAGTCCTAAAAAAGCAAGAAACTCTTCTTTCTCTATAGGTTTCCTGTATCTTTCTCTTTTAAAATTTCCTGAAATATTTTTTACTTAAATATTAGAGCATTTCACAATCATTTCAATAATTCTTTCATCAAATATTAGGTTCCATGCATCGATGGGTGAAGCCACATCTTTAGATATATGCGTATTGCCAGGCAATTTTTTTATGATATTATGGGATGCCATGCATCTTTGAACTCGAAAGGGTTCTTTCTGCCATTTTGTTGTTTTATCTTTTCCTATAAAATAATCAATTTGATCACAAGGAATGTCTTCTGAAGAGTCGCACTCTTCTTCTGATTCAGACTGATGATCACTAAATATATCTTCATTATCTGAATTTTCTAATTCTTCTTCTATAGAATCTTCATCCGTCAAAACCTCCTCTAATAATTTTTGAAGTCTTTCCATTTCTTGATCATACATCAAATGAAAAAAAGACCGAACAGAGCGACTTGCACATGCCATGGATAACACTGAAAAATAGCAACACGAAAGCATGCGTGGGGTAAACCACAACAAATGTTCAGAATTTGCCGTTTTCTCTTGAGACATATAGAACATGACCTTGGAGGCAGCTACTGATGGGCCTAACCATTTCAGATTATGGGAAGAGATTGCCGGCAATCTTTTCTTAGTGTGGGGTGTTTAGGCATCCTATGCACGTCTTCCCAGGTTAATGGGGTAATGAGCTAGTATTTTGAAATGATGCTTATTCTGTTTACTTTTTTAGTTGATACCATCATAATAACAAAAAATACATTAATAGCAAGATAGCCTCCCTCTTTCTTGATATTTTTAAAAAAAAGTTAATAATTTCAGCTCCATAAAATTACACAGCCCAAATTTGCATTATTATTATTGTGACTCATCTCCCTTGTTTGACAGTAACATGAGATCAAGTTCACAAATTTTATTATGGCCAAAACATACAGGTTATACTTGTCATTAGTTGGGTACCTTATACATTATCATACAAATTTCCCAAATCTGTCCCAATTTTGAAAGAAAATCCCTTGGATATGGATTTGAAAATCTCCCACCTCTCTGCCTCTTTCACCAATCTTTTGAGAGAACTTTTGGTGACAATATTTTAAATGGCTTACGTCACAAAGGCACTATACAATTACAAACATCCATGCATTTTCTGAGATTCAAACCGAGCCAAAGGCTGAGCAGCAGCTTTCCTATCACTATGTCAACAGGATGGCAACATTATTAATGAAATACTGAATAGCTATAGACAATAAGTAATAACTCTTGGGAAAAAATTTAGCACAAACAGTCATCACGTGAGATGCTTCTACGAAAACTAGAAAGATTGTCAACTGTAGATCCAGACACTGAGAGATCCTGAAGCTAACCTTTCTATCTACTTTAAAAAAGAAAGAAAAAAAGTTACTTTTAGAATGTGATGAATAAAATTGACTTCATTCTCAACTATTTTTGCTCATCTAATAATCTTTGTGTATTTTTTAAACTCTGATTTACTTTTAATCTAAACTTTTCAACTGTGACCATATTGATTAGTTTAAGCTATTTAGGAGCTATCTACCTATGGAAAGAATAAGTAATTTTCTCATATTTATGGTTCAACCCCCCTTCCCTAAAAAAAGAGTAAATTAAATGAACTTGTTCCACTACCAATAACTAAACTAAATAACTACAAGTATTATTGTGGCTTTAGTCCCCTGAGCCACACGTTGATAGACTAAATAATTAAATTGGAAAGTCAAATTAATTAATAGAGTAAAAGATTGCATTTCTATCATATTCAATTACATTTTATTCTTAAAATGATCACTATTTATTGAGTGATCAATATAATGAAAGCAAATGATTATCAAATGATATAAATAATGAAAAACTGTCAAATGTAAAAAAAAACCTTTCATCCTTGGTCAAATGTAATCACCCTAACCAAGTCACTTGACAGATTATGATCAAGCATACAGAATTTTCCAACAACAATGGGTTTATAGGACATCATACAAACCACATCTTTTCAGTGGTAAAAGCATTCAATGTTTACTAGATCTCATCTTACCAGAATCTAACTGGATGCCAAAATCAAACATATTGTTGCGTTTTACGGGTTCGTGGATTTGAGAGTATCCGATGAAAACACGATGCAGAACAATAAAAAGCACAATTTATTTACAGGAATCACTATTTACACTACAGTTCCAAAATCACCTTTAAAAACGTCGAAAATCTACAATAAATACGCTGAAACAATCAGCAACACAGCCTCAGGCTGTAACTGTAAAGGTAGCTTCACGGCAACACTAAACTTATAATAAACACCGTGAAACAATCACCAATACACTGTCAAGCTATACTGTAAAAGTAGCTTCACGGCAAAGCACTATCTCGATCGCTTTCCGTTCACAAAACTGTCGTGTTGCTTAGCACTCACAGTAAGCAGCTATTCTCGCAATCCTCATAACTAATCACACTCTCGCAACTAACTTCACAATACTTCACAATCTCGCAACTCCGGCTCTCCGAAACGCAAGGGTTTATATAGGTTTTCTTTAAGTTCCACCCGTTTCGAGAAATATCTCGACAGGAAGTTGTTCTAGAAGCTTCCCGATTGGACCATGGGATATCGCCAATTTGGTCGCCAAATGAGCGATAAAGTCGCCAATCTGGCAACCCTAGTGCTATGCCGGAAAGCTTACATACAGGCGCAACCGCCGAATTTTTCGTAACAATATGTAATCATTTACTTAATTATAAAATGAATGAGAAAAGCTATAGAGCTGAAATTCTAATTTACTGAGTATCTATTGATGATGGAGGCATGTTAGCATTTCTCTGGAGGCACACTCATACACTGAAAGAGACTACATGCAAATATCATGACAAATGCACTGAATTGCAGCTTTCAGTTCATAGAAATTAATGTATCCCTTGCCAATTACATAAGATTTCACAATGCCAAAACAGTTGAAATTGCATGATTACAATCAGGTGAATAAGTAAGTAAAATCTATGTCTTGTCATGTTGACTTTAGTGTTTTAAACCTTTTAAACAAACTGAAGTTCAGAATAAATATGAGTATTTATTACAAGGTTAGAGAAAAGATTATAAATAATATAAATAATTAGACTGATAACAAAAAAAAAAAAGATAAATGTTAAAACTTAGCTTTTTAATAGTGTTTGAGAAATATAATAATTAAAATTTCTTACAATAATATGAAAGCTTGTACTATTTCCAAAGTGGTGCAAATTCATTTGCCACATGACTGCTGTTAATGAATGCAGTATGACAAATACAGAAGTAGCATGTTCCTTTTGCTTCCAGCGAGGACGCACATCTAATGAAACACTTGGCAAAAAACCATTCCTGGCTCCAATTGGTTCATCAAATCCAGAACTTTGAAGACTCAGTACATGCACTTCCTATATATACACAAACACAATTTTTTTTTTTAACGTCAACATTGAGTTTACAGAACAAAAGCAATTTATTATTAGTCAATTTCTTAAGTGTCTAAAATATAAAAAATGCTTCAATATTTTCTAAGATTTTAGCAAATCATATACATATGGTTAGTAAAAATGTTAATAACTGAAGCAGTTTAAATTAGCACATGGGATCTTTTCCTCTAATAATGATTACAACAGAAGCATAAAATACTGGGCTTGCCCATATAGCAAAGCGAATCAACTGTTAAGTTTCCAAAGTTTTCTGGGTAGAAAAATTTCATCTTGTGACTTTTTTGGGGGGGGGGTATTTCTGTGTGCTTTTGGTGTTAAGACCTTTTTTTTTTCACAGGGTATTTCAATGTCAATTCTATTTATTACTTTATATGGTCCTAATTGCGGCACATTAACTCAAATGTCCTTCAGACCTTAGTGGACCGACAAGCTAGTTATTGCTCTATCTAATGTGGATACAAAGTCCCATGAAAGTTTTAAACACCCTTTTTCATTTAAGTTGGATTTAAACAGAAGACACCAGTTGTGCATAAAAACACAACTCCATCACTTGGAGGCAGTAAAATAATAAAGATGAAATTTCAAATTACGAGTATTGTACACAGAGAAATTTCGCATAGTTAAGCTGGCTCAGAACTTTAATGGCGCATGTCAATGTTGGCTACCAAAATGGCTACTGTCCTATGAGTACCCTACGTTACTTGCCTACGAGTTACTATTAAACCTCCCCTCCAAATTCTAGTTTTAAAATATGCAACCAAGTTAGATTTCATTAAAAGTAATAATTGAATGGCAGACTAAAGATTATGTATCGGAGAGAGTTTGGTTTGTTTTTGGTTTGACAGAGTATGGCAAAGCACAACAAGGCTATCTGCATAAGGGAAGGAATGCCTTCGTGAAGGACTTTCTAAGGGAAACTGGCTCATATACATTTTACACATACGGAAAACCATGAAAACACCAATGCAGCCAGCCCATTTGTCTGGAATTGAAGCTAGGTCAGAATTACCAGTGTTCAGTGATTTTACCACTCGGCTGTTGGTGGGCCTTATTCAAAGAGAGGAAAATAAATTTTTGGGGAGGAAAAACTTATACATATTTATATTATGTAACTGTATACTTTTAATTTTAATTTTAATTAATCCTTAATCTCTTCCTTTTACCCTTTTCATCTCCTAAAAATAGTAACATGTAGTTAATCTTCCTGAAATATATCATTACTGAATTAACAATCTGCATACCATAGCTACACAATGCAGCTGATGCACAAATTTATATAACACTGACAGTGAAATTCTATATCCTATGAATTGAGATCAAAACTTGTTATGAAGCAGAGAATCTCCATTTTAAATCTCTCCACTTTATAAGAATTTTTTTCTTCCTCCACTCCAATTTTTCTGACCACTAAAGATATATACATTTTATGCTTTCTGCTTTCTTCCCTGTTAATTCTTTTGCTACCCTCTGCTATAATTTGTTCTAATTTTATTAAATATCATTAATATTCAAAGAAGCTATGCTAAAAAGTAAAGATGACTGTGACAAAACTGCCTCCAAAATTCTGCTACTACTTCATTAAATATACATGCAAGATAAAAAAAAAAATAGACAAACTTTAATTTGCAATAATCTCTTAACTTAAAGTCAGATATTTTTTTATCTGGCTTTCTGTTCGTCAGATAAGGGTCTTTATGCAGTGTACAATAACAGACCGACTACTTAGTGACGATTTCTCCTTTCCATCCCCAAAAATAGTCCCTAATGTAGTCTTTTCATCCTAAAAGTAAGTGCTTATAATAAATTTTCCTTAACTGAATCACTTCAAAAACTAATCCTTTTTGCAAAATTCTAGCATAACACTCAAAATGCAGATACTTATGTGATGCTTCTAAAAATTAGGAGCTGAAAATTAATCAATCCAAATAAAGGTTAACAAAAACTAAATCATACTGAATTTGATTTTTATCTTTGATATGTTGCATTCCCCCTCGCTTCGCCTACTGCTCTTTCCTCTAACTAAATTAATTGTTATAAAAATGTAGTAAAGGAACATATGTGATCAAGAATGAGCACATAGACAGCACCAAATACACTCCAAAATTCCCATTAGAAATGTGTTATTTAAAAATTTAAAAAATGTTAAGCTGGACTCTTCCTTCCTCCTGGAGATTTTCATATTTATTCCTTGCAAGCAATTATAGTCTTATGTAATTGTTCTGCTTATGCTGAATACTGAACATCACATTTGCAGTGCATGCACTTCAAGTTACTCAACAAGCTATCTGGGTTTCTAAATATGGATATTGTGCGACTCATGTACGCTTTTCGAATTGAGTTGGTGTTAAAGACTGCTTTTTGTAATTGCGATGCATATCTCTTCTGAGGCTCTAGACTCTAATTTTGTTTCATACAGTCAAAAGTTGGAGATTTTTGAATACTTTATTTTGAGAATTTTTACTTGTGTTCTTTTAACCTGCTTCAGTTTAGTCTTGGCTTATTTCTTTAATAAATGAGAAAATTTTTTAATTGTATTTTTTATAAATTTTGAAGTGTTTGAGAATTATTCCTGAAATATTTCATTTTTGGATATCATTTAACTGTTTTAGTACCATTGGATATTTCTGCACTTCTGAGAGTTCACTTATTTTTGGTTTCAGTTCCTTTGCTTCATAGTTGGTTTCTATTTAAGTCATTATTTGGCTGGTCTGAACTTCATTTCCTGTTTGAAGCTAAGCTTGCCTAATTTTTTTGCCTCTCCTATTGCTTCTAGGGTGCTCTAGATTCTTTTTTTCCTTGGGTAAGTCACTGAATTCTGCTTCTTGAATTTTTCTTCACATGCTTGAGCTTCTGTTTTAGTTTAAGTGTTTTATTAGTCTAGAAATTTTTCTGGTTCAAATTACTGTTGGTTACTCTATCATTTGCTCACTTGTATTTAATTTTTCGTTTGTGTGAATTTTATTACATAGTTAGGAAATTAGTGTAATATAGATATTTCACTCTTTCTGGTTTTATTCATTTTTTTTCGCACAAATTAAGTTTCATTTAATTTTTTAATGATTATTTTGCAGGTAAATTTGAAATTGTTGCAAGTATGGTTATCACAATCTCCATGATAATTACTATTTGATGTGTAAATTGTAGTTTGGGTACCTAGCCTTGTTACTGTACCTGTCATGTTATTGAACCGTAAAATTTTTGTTGCAAAAAAAATTTTTCCCTGGTTCATGGAGGAGCTGCTGTGCTGCAAAATTCAAATTAATTGTAATTAAGGTTTTTATTTAATTAAAATAGAAGCAGATTAGCAAGAACAATCTAATAGCTTATGTTATATCAATTTTAGCTCTTACTGTTAGCATTCTAATGACTAAAGTTATGACAGAGAAGGGAGGCCTCTTTTAAGACTCAGACGTTAAAGGTCCACCTCAAACAATACAATATCATTTGGGCAGCTATTACATAAGCCAGTTATAATACAATAGGCATTAAGCTGCACTCTCTCCAATTTCTGGAGGTTAGCTGTAGACGAAAAGCAGTATATAGGAAGGCTGCATTCCAAGATAGGATGGATAATGCCCATATAGGTAGCTCTTTAAAGTTCTTGCATCAGCACCTCAATCTCGTCCCAAGATATATTTCGGTATATTAAGTCGTTTCCTACTCTTCAGCACTAATACCTCCTCCATATGATGCTTGTTGCTAGTAAATGCGAGGTCTAAAGTAAAACCAAGATATATCATCCATAAAAATTTTAGATGATAATTATACAACCGCTTATTAGTAGTAAAAAAGCTGACCATAGATTTAGATGGATTATGACCTTTGGAAAAGCTCCACATGTCGGTCAGGGTAAAATTAATATTAGACTCAGAGCATGACCACATCAGAGCCAGAGCTCCAGAGGGCAATATAATCTGCATATATACCAACCTCACATCTCTCAGTTATTACCTTTTCAGTGCTAGCCAAATACAGGGAAAAAAGAATAGAGCTCAACAATGAACCCTGAGGTACTCCCTGACTCATTTTAAAGCTATTTGACATGGTAATATTCAGCTTCACTCTGAACAGTCTGTCTCTCAAGAAATCATATATCCAAGATAAAGCCTTTCCATTAATAAGAAAATCCTTGTATAGTTTAACAATCAACTTATGTTTCCAGACCCTGTCGAAAGCTTTTGACAGATCTAGAAAAGCAGCCACTGTATGATTTGTCGGATGCAGGTTTTGACATAACTCATAGATGGAGGACAAAAGGTAGCCTCTGTTAGTCCAAACACCTGAGCACCAGAGGTAGAGGATTGACTCAGCCCATTTGCCTGTAGGTGTTTAGCTGGGTATAGTTAATATTACAACAAACTGTACAGCTATGGTTTCCAAAATCGTACCTCGGATTTATTGCGATATTAGCATATTAACAAAAGAGTTAAAAAACACTGTCTGCTTAGTCAAACTTAGCATAACAACTTACTCGATCCCACCGTAGAACAATACTTCTTGAAGCAATGCATTGACCCCTCAGTGGGTCTTCCAAGGGTTAATTGCCATACTGAACTACTGTCAAGGGTCACAAAGAAAAATGATACACCAATTTGCCTTCGACAATTTGCCCTTGAAATTATAAATAATATCCCAGAAGGCACTATGCTTATATACACTGATGGTAGCAAAAATGAGGATTCACACATTGGTAGTGGAGTACGTATCAGAGATCCCAACAGAATTGTCAAAATAAAGAAAAGAATTTCTGACATTAGCTCAGTTTTTAAAAGTGAACTCTTTGCTATCGATGATGGACTGAGCTATATAATGTCTTTTTTAGACCCCAAAGCCATCTGGATTATGACTGATAGTCGTAGTGCCATACAATATTTGTTAAACTGGTGTAACGTTGGGGACAAAATTGGAACTTCAATTCTCTCTAAATTGAAACAAGTCTCGTCCTCTTGTGGTGTGCACATTCAGTGGATCCCCCTCACATGTGGACAATTGGGGAAATGAAGAGGCGGATGTCCTGGTGAAGAAGGGTGCCGAGGAGGTTCTCGCTACTTCTAATTGTCTGACTTACCTTGAGTTGTATTCTGCCAGAAAACATACTGATAAAATGACTTGGATTGTCCCTTCGGCACATACTTGGGATCATGTTCCCACCCCCTGGTCGATCCATCGCTATGAAAAGTGACAGATGGATCCAGACAGTACTCTCACAATTTCATATTGGCCATTTAAGAAGCCTTGTATTCCAGGGTGGTCAAAAAACCCACCCGATTTGTCTCCGAAATGTAATAATCAGCAGGATTCTTTGGCACATATTCTTAGGTGCCTAGGTTTGACCTATGACAACCTATTAAATTTTTCTATGCTGGTCTTTTAAAGGTGAATAAGCTCGTGGATCTCGTCTAGCAGAAGCTGCACCCGAGGATTAGCAACAACAAAGGAGGACCCCCCTCCATACCTGGACAAGAAGCGGGGGTTAAATTACTTGGCGAGTGTTCTCCAATGGAATTTTTTAGCAAGGCTGTGAATAGGAATTATAACGAGATAAGAGAGTTTAAAATTATCTTGCTTCTGTTTGCTTGACTAGAGAGAGAGACAGATTCAATGTGCAAAGTGACCTGCGCTTTCTTGTGCTTTAAAGAAAGGAGAGAGCCAGTGGGGAATCAAAGGTACTGGGTATGTGAAAAAAAATAATTGTCATCTCTGTTTTACTCTGCTTTGTGAAAAGTTACAGTTTGCTAGATGAATGGGTTTTTCAGAATAGAAAGGTGTCGGGAGTTCTTTTAAGCTGCAATTAAAAGGGCAGGATTGACTTTACCTCTTTGTGTAAGACTTCCTTGTTTTTGGAAGATAAAAGGGCTTTTGAATCATTTCCATGTTGTTTGGTGACTCATAGTGACTTGACTGACTGACAGCAGTTTGCAAGATTTGGTTTTGGAGGAAAGAAAATAAACAAGAAAGGAGAAAATTCATCTGGTTGATCAGAACTTAATTTTTGTTTTTATCTTCCAAACTAAGATATTTTTATGGGTGTGGAATTGAAATTTCCTTGAAGCTTGTACAACGACAGAAATCACACTTGGCTGAGAGGAAGGAAAAGAAAAAAGTACTGAGAGCTGCTTTTCTCCCTTCAAGGTTCTTGCAGCAAGGGAGCAGTCGCTCCACAAATCCATTCTCCCTTCGTGGCTCTTGCAGCATAGGTCACTGCTCTTGCAGCATGGGTCATGAAATTAGATTTGCAGAGTAGTCACTCTGCAAATCTAATTTCATGGAGGTAGAAGTGTGGAAAATCAGAGGATTTCTTCAGTATTTCATACTCATCAACATCACTTGAAGTCGAGCAGATGCATTTACTTGCTAGATTTTTAGCTAAACTCCCAGTACTCGAGTGCAAAATGATTTCATTTGATCCAATGCGCAGTGCAATTGATAATCAAGGGCAGCCTAACTCCTGAAGGCAAATCTCGTCATCTCTTCCTTCAGCTCTTTCAGGATGACTGCAACTCATATACAGTTTCTTCAATAGTGGTCTGAGTTTATAGAGAACTCAAATTAATCCAGGGTTCTCCTCTGATTCGACGAAAATAGAAATTTATCAGTTTTCAGAAACTTATATTTTGTATGGATTAGTGAAGGACAGTTTCTTGAACATGATCCTGTACTGCAGTCCCAGAAAAATCTAGAGAGTAATGAATCCCAGAAAGCTCCTTCTGATTGATGGTTCTAAGGAAATCTTACTGTGAGTTGTCTTCATATTATTTTTTATACAACTGTCGTTATTGTCAAGTGAGGATAATTTTAACTTAATATAACTAACATAAAAGAAATTTAAAATTTGGTAATTAATGGAAATTTTGAAACCCTTCAATGAATTTAAATATTAAAGAAAATAAAGATAGTAATTTTAAAGTTTTACTGTCATAAATTTCCTACGATTGGAAAAATATTAAAAAGAGGGAAATAATCAGTTTCAGTGTCTAATGGTAACTAAATAAAATAAATAAAATAAACAAAGTATGTAAAAAGGATAAATTGCTCCTTATTCAGAATGCGAATCAATTTCATTAGCAAATTTAAATGTGTGTTGTTTAGACATTTAAGAGAAAAATTATGTGGATACCTGAATCCAGTTACCCTAGCTTCTCACTGATTATGATAATCTGGAAATGATAAATGTGTTAAAAACATAAATTAGTATGGTCATCTACATTACAATTACTCCATTTGTTTGACCAGAAGGTTGTAGAAACACGGAGTTCTATTTAATTGACTTTATTTGTAAAAAATTAGCATAATGCATGCAAATAGCACCTAACCAGTTTAGATGATTTATTCAAAAATCCTGATAAACTGACACTTAATCGATATGTGTGTATATTTGTGCCTTTGTGCTTTTACAAAGTCATGTAAGGTTTTACAAGGTTTTGTATTTAGCTGTGATTTAAAGTACATGGTAATTTTAAGAGAGATAACATTCTTATGGAATTTGGTACTGAATAAATATTGCATTATTCCTGGAAAACATAAGTTTTGATATTTATTACCAAGGCACCAGAGAAGATTTTAATCCTCTTTACTTTCAAGTTACAGAAATATTATGTTTGAATCTTGAAATTTGAATTATTATTTTATTACTTTTAAACATAGGTATTATTAAAGTAATTTGCCAGATCAATCATCCAACTCTTCCTCACAATATAAAAGTATAGAAGAATTCTATTTTCATTCGGCACCACAGGTAGACAGAAAGATAGTTGAAAGCAATTTTAAATATTTTTTTCTGCGTATTTCTGTTTATGTATGTAT
>KK121160.1:476452-501954 GCA_000611955.2 Stegodyphus mimosarum
CTTTATGAAACTATATAAAAAATATATAAAATCAATAATCCAAATAGTATTCTATTTGAAATAAATTGAATTACCCTGAAAAGATAAATGTATATAAGTAGGCAATTGGTAACAAGTTAATTCACAATTATTAAGTTCTGGTGATTCTGAAGATTATAAAAAATTTATTCATTTTATTTATTTTTCCTATTAAATCAACCATATTTTTAACATGTTAAGTTCAAGGACTGACTCTGAACTTGTTACATTTTACTTATACATAGAGATTTGCTTTCTCATGTTGAAAGCAGATAGTTGTAACAATCAGTTCCACCAAAAATTATTAGATTTTTGTTGTTGTTATTGAAGAAATTTTCTAATTTTTCTCTTTTTCGCATTCTGTCACTTCCAGCAGATAGCCAGGCTTAGTTCACGTTTTCATCCAGGTTATAATTTCCAAATTGAAAAAATACAATAACATACAATATGATACTGAAATAAATACTATTCTAAAAAAAATTTCTAATTACGTAATGTAATGAATACAAAACAATAAGCATTAATTAAAACTATAAACACATTTTGCACAGTATGTAAATAATACAGTAATTTGATACTTATAAAAGTTCATGCGAGATTAATATAACTGAAAGCTTTCTTTCATCTACATTCTGAAAAAGTTTAATAACTATAAAAAAAAATCCTTATTTAAATTTAACATGCTGATATGTCATTAAATCTTTATCACCTGTGATCCAGATGAAATGTCACTTGATTGACATCCAGTTACTTCAGTTTCCTGCTCTATTAAAGGTGTTATGTATGCAGAATGAAACTGCTGATCAACTTTACAATTGATGCCATAAGATTTCTCAACATGATCTAAATACAACAAGTCTATCATTATCTATAAACTACAAGAACAATTTCCAATATCTGATATATAACCTTAAATATCAACTTAAAAATCAAAAGATAACCTTAATAGATATAAAAAGATGACAATCTTAATAGATAGAAATATTAAAAGTTGATAATCTTAGTAAATAAAAATATCAAAAGATATTATCTTAAATATCAAAAGAGATGAGGGATTAATTCTTAGAATTTGGTACACAGTTGATAAAGCTTGTTAAGATTACCAACTTGATAATAAATGATTAAATATTTATATCTTAGTTTTTGAGTTATCAGAAAATTATTCTTATGATAAATTATAAGTATATTTAAATATAAGAAAAGTTTAATATAGCTACACTATAATGTCCACAATCCAGACTGCATACTGTGCAGCGGGCATAAGGGGAAATTCTGTCCTCATGATTGGATATGCTTTAGAAATATATAATTACCTCTATTCTTGGGAATGCCTTCATATTGTTTGTTTACATTTTAATAGCAGCACTGAAAAAACTACTACTGTTATATGTAGTGCACTGTGTTTGTGTTACAATGAGACTGCATTTCTTGTGACACTCTTATATGATGAATTTGTGCAGAGGTTTGCAAGAAATGAATTCTTAAAAGATTTCAAACATATCATATTAAAGCTGTTATCATTATTATATCATTATCTCATGCTCATCATATATCCATTCTCTGCAGATGCACAAATCTGAAAGCATGAGACAAATCAGATTTCGCAAACAGCAAGAAAGGTGTTAACTAATACAACACACTAAATTCATGATATTTGTGGTCAGTCTGAATAAGTAAAATTTTCTTCTAAAGATGGATAACTAGATTAATGTAGGTTTGGGAAACAGAAATAGAGCTAAATATGTTTCAATTGTTTAATACTGTTTCGGAAACCAGATCGTCTGCTTTTTTTTGCATTCTTGGAAACGCTAACTGTAACTTTCACACTTTGCTTTTTGCTGTGTTTTTATATTCTAAAGCTGAAACTGCTGAATAAAATGTTAAAATTTACAGTCCACTCGCAAATGTTGTATTCTTAATGTCTATTACTTTATCAAACAAACAAGTACATAAGGCACTCCAATCTGATTAACATTTGCTCACTAGTATTCCTGAAACTAAGACATGTTGTCAGTTTGTTCTGGATTTGGTGCTTGGCAAATCAGTTGGTCCTCTTCCTTCTTATGCATAATTTGAGTAACAGGTACTGCTGTCAATAACCAAACAGCTTTTCTGCCAATATTTTGCATGTTGATTTTAAAGCAAAAACCGCCTTCCCTCATTGTTTATGCAATAAAATCTGATAAAAATGGTAGCATGAGAACAATATTTCAATTGGTCATTGACAAATATTAATGTCACATGAAACCATCATAATGAAGAGTAAAAGTTAAGTGTAATAGATTGAAAATTTAAAAAAAAAATACTTTAGATTTATTTTCTGTTTCTATCAAAGAAATTGATGACATGAAATAATAATCACATATATTAAATGCTGATGCATATGCAACAGATAATTACAAGGGCATTAATAATAAACTTACACTCAATTCCTGAACCAGCTATTCATATCATCAAAGCATTTAAGATTGCTTATCATATTAAGGGCAATTTTGGAAAATTTTACAATTTTATTATTCTATGAAACAGAAGGTTCATCTAAAAAAGGCTGCATGTAAATTTTTTTGTCTAGTATTATTACACAATGAAAAAAAAATTTTCGTGTGCCACTATCATTTTATTTAGAGAAAAAAAAAAAAACTATAGGAATCCCACCTAAATGCTATTATGCCAAAATATTCTCAAGCATACACAGAATGATGTCATTGGAAAACATATCCAATAACGGGCAGATTTTTCCTTGTGTGCGCAATGAGGTACGGAATGCTCGGTGATTCTGTTTGGAATTTTTTTGGATTTTAGATCATAAGTTTAAATCTAGTAAAATGACATATGACAACCAGTAAAATGAAGAATTACAAAATTAAAAATATTTATGAAATAATGAAGTCTTTATGATCTTAAAAGAATCAAATTAAAAAAAAAAAACTCAATATTTTTTTGTTTGCTTAGCATTTCTTTTAATGCCACTTGTTTAATATGCTTCTTTTTTTTACTTATACTAATACTTTCTCTTTGATTTTATAGGCAAACATAATTTCTTGTTCAGTTACAAAGTTCCATTCTTCAAATCCTGTAATTGCTGTGTCAAAAATTCTCACTATATTATCAATAGAAATTTTTTCATTCTCAACAACCTGTCACTCTCTTAAATATCAAGATATTTTCTGAATTTAGAACCAAACTACATATTTTGCCATTTATTAGTTGACTGATGATTACGGCACTATCATCGCAATGAAATACTCATTACATCATCTTCATTTATTACCACCTCTCTATATTTCTACATAAATTCATTTAATTGGAAAATTTTGCATTTTGTTTGCAGTATCTGAAAACCAAATTTGCAGCCCTCTGGTGTCCCCTACACATTACTGGCAATGTATCTTGAGACTGGTGACAAAAAACAGATTGTTCTGCTAAATTCTGTCTTGCTTCTATAGGATACTGAAGAAATTAAGCCTCAACTATATTAGTTATTTATTATACTTACGCCTATTAGCTAAGTCACAAATAAATAAATTCCCACATATACTGAAGGCTTATGCAGAGCTGGTGCTAGACATTTTGTGGTCAATGCAGTCTCTGTGGGTCCAAAATTCTACAATTTTACTGCTCCTAAATCTTGCATCCCAATGCCCTCCCTTAATTCTGTTGCTCAGTGCCTCGCCTAAATTCTTAAATTCCCGCCCCCCAAATTCTGCCACCCAGTCCGGCCTCACCACTTAGTCTGGCAATGTTCTAGGCTTATCTAAACAATAAATTATACATTTCCAATTTCAACAGCACTAAACATAACTTTCAGCCTATGTGTATCATTTACAAAATCTACTTTTCCCATATGGAAAAACATTTCTACTAAATTTCTCCTTGTCAATCCTCTTAATACATCATACCAGAGTTAGTTCCACTAATCATAATGTCAATTTAAAAGGCTACCATGCTCTCTTTTACTCAATTACTAACACATATATAATAAAAAAATAAGCAATAAAGGCAAAACATGGAATAAAATAAAAAGTGTTTAATGGATATGTGTGAAATTGATCCAAGAAGTTGGTTTGGCATTGTTGGCCTGTTGACACTATGATGGACATTCGACTCTCTCCCAATATAAGATTGTCTTGCACCTGTGGTTTATGTTCCTTTGTCCCTATCACATGTCAAAGCATGATTAAATTAGGCCTGTGATAATTGCAGTTGGGCATTAGAGCAGTGGGGCTATGTTCTCTTTACAAATGAGTCTTGGCTTAACATCCAGAATGATTTCCGAAGGGCAGTGATACGGTGAGAGCCAGGGACACACTATTGGGCACCAAACATAGTAGAAAGAGATCATTACAGAGGAGAAGGCTTACTTGTATGGACTGGGATAGCAGCAAATGGCTGCACCAACCTTCTTCGTGATTCCTGGTGGTTCTATCACAACTGTGTGATATTATGACAAAATTCTACACTCTCTTTTGGGTCCTTTTATAACTGCAATGAGTACCAACACAATATTTACGGATGGTAACACCCACCAGTGTAGAAGTCAAGTTGTATAGAGTTATCTGAAGAGTGAAAGCATTCCACATCTGCCGTGGCCTACTGGATCACCAGACCTGAATCCCACAGAGCATGTGTGGACAATGTTAGGATGATGCATAGCAGATCACAGTGCCATCAAGCATCTTTCACAATCTCTGACATGCATTACTACAAGAACGGGCACTACAAACAATCAATAACACTATTGTCAGCTTCCTTCGTCATTATCAAACATGCATTTCAGCTATAGGGTTATCCTACTCATTATTAGCCTAATGTTTCCATTGCATATTCTTCTGACCTGTTTGATCTTTTACAATGCGATGGTCACATACATGTGTTTTTGAAAGTTTTTTGCTTTATTGTTCGATATGTGGTCTAGTAATGCCAAACCAACTTCTTGGATCAATTTCACACATATCCATTAAACACTTTTTATTTTACTCCATGTTTTGCCTTTACTGCTTGTTTTTTGAGTAGATATGTGTGAGTAATTGAATAAAAGGGAGCATCGTAGCCTTTTATGTTGACATTATGATTAGTGGAACAAACTCTAATATGATGTATTAAGAGTATTGACAAGGAGAAATTTAATAGAAATGTTTTTCCATATGTGAAAAGTAGATTTTCTAAATGATATTCATAGGCTGAAAGTTATGTTTAGTGCTGTTCAATCTGCCATATCACTGCCCTTCGGAAATCATTCTGGATATTAAACCGAGACTCATCTGTAAGAGAACATAGCCCCACTGCTCTAATGCCCAACTACAATAATCACAGGCCTAATTCAATCATGCTCTGACATGCGATAGGGACAAAGGAACACAAACCACAGTAGCCAGGCATACAGTTCCCCTTAATGCAGTTGAAGTGATATAATCTGACAGGATATGGGCTGTACTGCAGCAGCAGGGAGATGCGATGCCAGCTGTCGTGCTGTTAAGTGATCTACAGCACCTTGCATAGCAACAGGAGGCCATCTTCTGGCATCCAGACTCACATCTGCTACAGGGGTCTTGATCCCTTTGGCCTTTCTACAGCCTTTTGACACTATGATGGACATTCGGCTCTTTCACAATAGTGGATTGTCTTGCACCGGCTTGCAACATTCCGATAGCCCTCCAACTAATTTCATCATACAAATAGTGTCTTCGGCTCGTGCTTTCCACATTGACTATCTCGGATTACATGAAACTTTCACTACTTGCAAAATGACACATAGGTGCGGCATGTCCTTTAAGGCATTTTGGTGTCACTGTGCTATTGCATTTTATGCTAATTTTGGCTGCCTATTTGCATTCGCTGATACAACTTCCACTACATATGCAAACTGTATGTTTTAATTCCCCTTATTTGTACCTTTTCTTATAGCATTTGTTGCTTACTTTTTTAGCATGAGTGTATTAAAAAAATTTTTTTATAAACTGTCATGTGAGTCATTTCTTAAGCTGCAGTGTATTGATATTCATGAAATGATGAGAGTAAAAAATGATAATTAATGATTCACTAGGTTGGCATCACTGCTGAAGTGAAATTAAGAATTGGAACTCTCTGTGTTTTATTATAAAAAGTATCAAATATGCAAGCGTAAAGCATTTTAAACAAAAATCTAAAAAAAGAAAAGTTGCTGGTGATCCAGAGGTTGGGATTTTTTATCATTCCAAATATTTGACGTCCGGATTTCGGACTTTGTACTGTATAAAGAGAATACTGGAAGCTTTTACTTTTTGATTTAAAGAATGACGGAGATGAAACATAGTGAATGTTAAAATATTAGAAGTTGTGCAGCGATGATATAAAGTTCATTAAAAAGATATTATGGATTATTAAATCTTATGCTGCTGGAAAAGTAGAGAAAATGTGTTCTTTGATTGTAAGAAATGGCTCATGATTTGAAGATACATACATATTCAGTAATTCCAAAATGTCAAAAAAATAATTTTTACTCTTTCTCAAAGCTATTTTCATTTTCATTTTTTGTTTCTTCTCATTTTCTACATAATTTTAAAAGTGAGTGAATAATCTATGCAATTTTTTGTTAATATTCAATACTTTAAAATTAATTTCATAAATTTTAAACTAAATTTTATGCAATTATTAAGATGCTATTTTGATTTACTCTGTTACAATTAAAGCACTTATATATTGCCACATGTAGATACACTGCCATTATCACTCTTCACTCTATTTTCACATGAGCATTGTGGCAATCCTAGAATCCATTTCAGATTCCTCTAGAAAAATGCAGTTTTTTTCATCTTTTTTTTTTTTTTTTTTGTGGGGGGTTAACCTTTTTCAATGGCAAATGCTCAAAACAGCAGTTATTCATTTTGTGTTAACTTTTACTGCACTTTTCGTCATGTGTTTACTATATTTCTGAGTGGAATGAAAGAAAGCTAAGCAATTCATTATTTCCAATCAAATGGCATTTTCCCAAATACTTATGTATGTTCCAATTCTTAAACAGTGAAACTGTACACGACAGAAGACATACAATGGAAATATAATATCAATAATTGTTAAAAAAAGTGTTAGAATAAATAAGTGGGAATTAACTCAAAAGAAATTTCTTGCCCTTCTTATTAAGCATAATTCATATGATGACAGAGACAGCTAGCTACACAGAATAAAAATCTGCTGCAATTTCAAAAGTGACTGTCAAACAATATCAAATGAAAATCAAATTTGTTTAACTGATCTGCTCATAATCAAAAATATATTTCATAATGGAAAGGTGCTGATAGACTGTGGGCAATGTATTAGCAAGTGCCATTTAATAAAGTACCATTATTAATTCTGCCTTACTGATTTTTTGTAATAAACATAACTACAAATTCTGCACTTAACAACTACCGCAAGAAAAAAATAACATTGAAAAAGACCCAAGTCTAAGATGCAATGTCACTAATTAAGAACAAATCACAGATTAAGGGTCAAACCTTAGTTGGTGACAAAGCCTCAAGGGTGATTTAGCTTTATTTGTCAGATGAACACTAGATAATGTTCTGGATAGATGGTGTATACTATATTATGCACTTGCTCCTGCAAAAGCTTATTTTACAGCTTATCTTTCCACTACTGCTTTAAAAAAAAACAGCAATTTATCTCGCTGTTTAACTGTTAAACTTTCTAAATATAATTCAAAGTATTTGCAGAAGTGCAATTTCAATTGTTTCTGACTTTCATAGCTGAAGTCTTTTTTTTTTTTTTTTTTTTTTTATGATTCTGGAAGGCTTAAAAAAATTAACAGTTATTTGAAGTCATGAATTTTTGTCAATATATATAATTCATCACAAAACCAATTAAACACACATATTTTTACCTCATTAATAACAATAGGCCTTTTATTTATATCTAAATTCTGTGACAGCTTTGGTGATGCTTAAAATTAAAAAAAAAAAAAATGCACTAAACCCTAAACACAGTCTAGGGATTAAACACTAGAAAAATAGAATTTGACTTCAAAGTGCAACTATTTTCCAGCACTCTTTACTTCATTAGTGAGTAGCTTTAAAATTAATTTATTTCCATGCCTCATTATTCCTTTTAAATAAAATCATAAGTCTTATTACAATAGCAAAATATTTAAGAAATGGCTAATAATTACCTTGAATTGAAAGGCACATAATCGAATAAACTAAGACTAGAGTTAGTGCAAAACAGATTGTCATTGCTGAGGAGTTAAGGAATCATATTTTCAATGGCTGAAAATAAAATGGAACTTATAAACAAAAGTAAAAATTAAGATTGATATAGTTTCCATAAAACTTCATCAAACATTAATTCATATGAGAAAACATTCTTCATTAACAAGCATAAAAATATTTTTTAAAAAAAGGTTAAAGCGCCACAATTAGGGTACTTATATATTATCCATTCACTTTGAAAGTAGGCTACCATCGAACCGTGTTGGCAGCGATACTGCCAAATTAGCCTGACCATTCGTCTGGAATTCTGAAGAATTTATACCTCTTTATCTAATAAACAATCAGTACTCAATCTATTCCATAAAAAGGTTATTGCTGATTTCTACTATTTTGTAAGGCTTTCCAATTTTACCAGAAGCTCTGCTTCGAATGTTATGGGTACAAATTTCTCACAGTTAATGAATACCACAAAAATACAAATTTCCCACAGTAATCAACCACAAAACTGTTGTCAAGTAACGTTATTTAGTGCCAATCATAGATAAGCATGATCTAAGAACATAGGCATAGCATGAATGCTTTCACTTCATATAGCCCCAACTGATTCTTGATAACCACCAATTTCCGAGGCCACATTTTGTTTTTATGAATGAAGATATAAATTAACTCTAATTGCTATATTTTTTCTTGCATATTGAAAAAAATTATTAAAATTTTAGATCTGCTTCTACAGAACAGCAAGTAATGGATTACTTTCAAAGTCATGATTCCTGCCATAAAAAAGTGTATATTAATGAATTCCATATGGCCAGCTGAATGCAGCGGGCACAATATTAACAGACTGGAATAATTAATTTCAGGAACTTTATATTCAAAGCGTTCTACACAGAGCATCCAGTAAAATTAGAAGGCCTAACAAAATAAAAGAAATCAGTCAAAATCTTTTTATAAAATACAAAAATTAAGCTGGTCAAATACTGATTGTTTATTAAAAAAAGAGGCGTCACTTTTGTCAGAATGACAGAACAATTGGTGCATCTTTAGCAAGATTTCCATCAACAGGATAAGGACTAAAAATGTCACTGTGCATTTAATACAGCAATAAAAGAGATTATCACCCTTCATATTAGATAGCAAAAAGTGACCTTTATGTGTCTCCAGACATGTATTTTTTTATGCCAAATTTTCTTCCTGAATACTTATTCTGGTACCTACACCACCCAAAATTTTCTACATACATATCATTCAATTACAGGGTTTGATTCATCCAGTGTATAAGCAAAATCAATGTTTTCCATACCACAGAAAATCCAGTGGAGTCCAAGATCTTGGCCCATGTAATTGGTATGCCAATTACATATGCCATGTATTCTTGCAGCAGGCGATCATGTAATTGGTATGTCAATTACATATGCCATGTATTCTTGCAACAGGCGATCTACTGGGCCATCTACCTTGTATTTGCTTTTGACTATAAGTATAAATGGCATGATGCTGTTCTGCCACCTTGTTGAATTTCAATGGCAATCTGTCAACAATGAGGACAAATTTCTGGCCAAGTCGAAAAACACCTTGACAGCATACGTGTGAATGAAAAATGGGGATGGCTATCAATGTTACTTTATATCTGATTATTATAATAAATTATGACTACCGACAAAAAGTGCAATGATAAAATACAACCTTTCCAGGACTACATCAGTGGTATCTTCTGGTAATGTTCTATAACTTTATTTAATAACCTGGTACTTGTCTTCTGTAAGCCACTGTCAAATTGTAAGTTTGATGCTTTTCAGCACTGGTGAGAAACAAAACAAACAACTGATCTCCGCATGTGCGAGAAACAAACGATTAACGATTTAACTTTTTTTTTTTTTTTGAAGTGCCTTGTGCCAATTTAACAGTTTTTCGTTGTAAAATACTCAATATGCTTACTATTTTCTATCTTTCATCATTCAAAACGTTGATATTTGAGGCATTATTAGCAGCAATTGCGGGACTATGGGCCATCAGAAAGAGTCTGTAAAAAATTAATTTCCTGGTATATTTATAAAGTTTTTTTTTAATAAACTGCTAACAAAATCATATTAAGTAAAATACCAAATAGACTTTTCCATTATGTTTAATAATAAACTGAATTTTTCAGCATGTTTACATATGTTGTTATCTTAAATAAAGTGTTTGCATAATTGTATTAAATACAATATTAAATGTATATACTGAATAAGTTCTGCTGAATTATGTTAATCTTTTAAATAAATTACTGACAAAATTACATTAAATATCATAATAAATACAATTTTACATTAAATTCCTTCTTTCTATATATTAAATAACTTTTTTGTACAGATATTGAATGAACTGTTAATTAATCATTTAAAATCATTAATCATTTTTTCGTAGCTGTTTATAACATTTGGCAATAAATCATGCCCCCTTTTTTTAAAACATGAACCAAATACCGCTTTCTGTCACCAAGGTGGCTACACAGCAAACCATAAATCTTCTGGCAATGTAATAAAATCAAGTATGTATAAATTCTTTATTTCTTTATATACTGCTTCTTTTCATATGGTGGTTTAATATGGCACTATTACCAGTTTCTTTGTTTTCACCATGCACCTGTTATGAGAATACAAGTATTACTCTTTGAAAATTTTACGTAAATCCAATACATTTACATGCTGTGAGTTGTTACACTTGCTTAAAAATAAATAAGCTATTTAAGTAAGGTCCATTTGTACATAATGTTTGAAATTTTGCACTTATGTGAAAAGAGTTATGTGTGCACATTTCTGGGATTCTTTGTGCAAAATCTAATGGCACTTAAATTCATAGCATCAGTCTCTATGCTTTCATAAATTACTACTTGCTGTTCTGTAATCTTGTGTTCTCTTGCTTCTGAAAATGTTTATGAAATTTGAACACCATACCAAACATAAAATGCTGTCAGTCATTTGGTTCTTAACAGAAAGACATACAAAAGCTATGGTTTAGAGTATATTTAAAGGTGCCCCTTGGATTACCACAAAGTTGTTGTTTCATATATGGTAACCTGAGTAGTTGAATGTTATTGAAATTCTATTATGACATAATTTTTTGCGTGATTGCGATGTATTTGACTGATGGGAAAATATTTGTTGGATGTCAGTTAGGATGTATGTCATGTATTGTATGCTGTGGATCATAAAATGGCTGCCAGTGGTAAAGTGATTATTTGATAGTACAGAGTGAAAGAGCAAAAGGTATTTTTTTCTAAGGTATTTTTTTTTAAGTGGTTGAGCTCAGAAGAAAAACTGTTGGATGTAATTCAACGGAATTATAAGTGTCCTGTTTGTACTAAGGAAATGCGTATGGTCGAACGTCAGAAGATACTGGCACTATGAAGGATATTTTTTACTCTTATTTTTGTGAATTTATGTGGCAACACCAGTATACAGATTCTAGTTCAGATTATTTTAGGAATTTTTTGGATGCTGTTAAGGAACTTTGTTTTACTGAAGACACGAAAATTTCTAAATAAGGTAAGTGGATATTTCCTTTGTGTAGTGCTTAGATGCTATAAGGAATTTCCTTTTTTATGTTATTTCATTGTTTTATTTAAAATGTAGTTTATTGAGATTATATATTTTTTGTTTGACTCTAGTGTAGAACTGGCTGCTCCTTTGACTTTTTAAGTGAAAATAGATCAATATGTATACGGAAAAAGTCAAGGGAGTGCATAATTTTATGATTTTTTTTAAGTGGAAAGAGGTCGATGTGTATGTGGATATCGAGTTTGTGCAAATCTTTGACTCGTTATTTTGGCTTTGTGTAGCAAGTGTGTAGCGGCAATTTTTGCACAGAATGATGGAAAGAAGGTTATATGCTACAGCAGTGCTATGCAATTGAGTTTTCATTTGCTTTATTAATCAAAGTAGGCAACTAAAACTTTATTTGCATACTGGTGATAAAACATAAAGAATCAAGCTTCAAGTATATAGCACCTTTAAGAAGGTTGCCTTTTTTCAAGTTAAAAATTGATCTGCATAACAGCATGAACACCTTTATGAAAGGACATCCTTATGAAGTTTTCTGTGAAATATTCATTATGGCAAGCGTATAGCGATTTTTTAATCTACCAATATATTTTGAAACATTTAAAAAATTGTTTGCCTTTTGGGGAGTGATAAAATTTAGGGCAACTCTTAACATTGTTTACAAACTCTAAGAACACTGAAGCACTCGTGACATTGCACTTGCCACCCTACTAACTGATGGTGCCATGCGACAGCTGCAGCTAAGTGAGCTAATAACCAAGATTTGTTACTGATTCTTATCATGGACATGAAAATGACACTTGTCTGCCCACATGGGGAAAAAAGACAACAGCATATGCACAACACTCCATGATGCAATAAAAGATCCAACTAGACATATTCACAGCCTAAAAATGCAGTAATCAACCACATAAATGCACAGGGTTAGAGCTGCAGTCAAGTATTAACCTTTTCATGCGGGCTTGAAAAATAGTTGTGTTCCTTCACTGGGGCTCTTCGCTCAGTGGTTATGGAAAGAGGGAAAAATATTTTCAGATCGAGTCTTAACAATGAGGTGATTAGTGCTCTTTTGTTAGCAGGTATGGAAATAGTCATTATTTCTTTCAGTCCAGTTCCAAAGTTCTAGGCATCAGAACAAGGGAAGAATTCTGATGGCTTTCACATTGCAGGTAGATGTATGCAGTTTTCCCACAAAATGAAATTTATTGTTTTATTTTCAGACTGCTACAACTAGAAAATTTTGTTCCAAAAAATGTTTCATTTTACAATTAAAATAATATTTTAAACTTGCACGTAGAATATAACTGAAAAATAAGCGAAGCAATAATAGTTTCCTATATTCACTTGTCACAGTATAGAGAATTCAATGATTTAAAATATTCAAACCTTCCCTTCAAACAATATATACGTTTTCATTTTAAGTATTATAATTATTCTGATACTAAAGAAAAGATTAAATAGAGTTTATTTATTACAAGTGACATTTAAAAAGCATTTTTGAATATCCAAATGAATGTTATTGCTTTTACACCCCAGGTAAAATGAATTTCTGGAGAAACGGAAATTGGTTACTGCATTTGTGCTGCATTGAATCATTATTGAACAGCACATGCACTAACAAAAATTTACCAATGCACGAGGTAAGAATTTTTTTAAATTAATTTTTCTTCCATGTGATGTTGCGAATAGTATTATCAGGCTCGATCTGTCTTTATATCAGGGATATAGGATCTTTAATTTTTTTAACCACTTTAAAGTTTTTGGTTCAGGAAAGAAATGAACAAACAAACGCTGGAGATTTAGAAAACAAAATCCTTGTTGAGTTTTAATGTATTCAATAACAAAAATTTAGGTTTACCACTTAGAGATACTATATATTACTTTTACCTTAAAATGGAAGGGCAATAGTTGTTTGTTGATTCATATTGCTGCTTCATTTTTTCTTTAAACGCAAAATTGCATATTCAAGAACCCATTAAATTTTCAGAAAATAAAGATCTTTGTTGAATGGCAAAATATTTCTTCAGTTATTGCGATCCATATTTTCAGAATGCTAAAATCACCTTGTAGCATTCATTATTTTAATTAACCAAATTATTTTTAGTTTGAACTTTCCTATCGAATTCTCAAAGTTTCAGTTGCTGCCCGAATTTAGCGCGAGTGAGATATTTATGCAAATCGCATATATCTGTTAGCAGTTAAAAGGCAGGAGTTAACGAGGGGAAAAACAGTGCCTTGGATTTATCGCCGTAAGGCTGTGCGCGCCAAGATTTCCTCTATCTACTGAAAGTTCGCCTTTATAGGCATTTGCAATTACTAGTGTTGCTAGTGAAATTCGCATTGTTGCATTTCACTAAGAGTAAGCTTCCCTCGCCGTCCTACGTAGAATTAAGTTAGGAAATTGAATTTGTTAACACACTTTATTTTTATATTATTTTAGTTCAGCCCAAGTAGTGGCTTACTCTCAATTAGAAGAGTTGTAAATATTTGAATTAAAGGGTCACTTTTAAACCCTCCTTCTGACTTTGTAGTTTCTGCAACACTAAAGGACATAGCCTAGATCTGCTCACTGTCCTCCACATAAGGTTTCACAGTTTATGCTCACGAAAAAGGTCAAGAGATTGAAGGAGAAACCTTACACTGGCGCCCGAACAACTAAAAGGATGGAAGGAAGTTGGAATATGCCTACTACATCCCAAAATACAGCTGCAATGCCTGATGGATTTGGATTCATAGTGGAAACCATCAGAGCAGCCATGAAGCCGGCAGTAGTTTTTGATGCCAGAGGACCTGTGAACACATTCCTGGAAAAGTTAGAAGCGCATTTTTTGCTGTATCCAGTTCCGGAACATCAGAAGGTCATATTAGCGACAGGAGCATTGAGGGGCCAAGCAGCGACCTGGTATAAGTGCATCGGAAAATGTCTGCTGGGAGAACCAGGAACGCCGACTTACACGTACGAGAATTTCAAATTAGCAATTTTGAGAGCGTTTCCAGTGGTTAAAGACCGTGCGAAACTCGAAGCTGAATTGTTTAGCAAGTACCAACAGCGGGTGGATGAACTATCTGAATTTATTTTGAGAAAAATACAAGTCTTTAAATTATTGTATGGCACGAGGCCGGACCCGGAGATTATCCAGATAATCCTGCCCAGATTGTTACCATCTATACAAGATTTCATGGAGCTAAGAAATCCCGTGACGCTGGACAAGCTGTTTGAACTCGCCGTACAATTCGAGAGCCGGCGAGCGGCCGAAAATCAACGGAGACAATCGTATGAACAGCGGCTGCAGGGGAACCAGAATGCCGAAGGAAGAAACAGACGATGGCCGAGAACTACTGGTACCAGTCAAAATGCGAGCGGTCAACCGCGCCAAGTACAGCGCCAACAAAATAATCCCAACTACGGAAGAAAATCATTCTCCCCAGGCAGAAGCCAGCAACAGAAGAAAACACCCGCAAAGCATTTAAACTACTAAGGAATATTGCGGGGAAGGGGGTGCAATGTTCCGAGGAGAAGAAAAATCCCTCTGAAGTACAGCTAAATACGGTCATGGTGAGAAACATTGAATTACCGAGACTGCAGTTACTAATTAACAACGTACCCGCTACAGCTCTGTTGGATACCGGCGCTCAAGGAAGCTGTTTGGCAGAAGAGTTTTTTAAGAAGCACTTTCGTAGATATCGTCTGCATAGCGTGGAAGGAATGAAGGTGGTAGCAGCCCAAGGAAAAACGTGTCAATGCATGGGAAAAATCGAGCTGTACATCAAAATCGGCGAAGAACAAAAAAAAATTATGTTTCTTGTAGTGAAGAACCTCCAAGCATCGGTTATTTTAGGAACAGATTTCTTTGCAGCTGTGGATGCGAAAATCGATTTTGAAAACTCCACCTTGCAAGTAACCATGGACCCAGTTAAAAAGAAATCAACACCTCCCCCTGAAGTGGATTTAAGCCATCTAACGCCCGAAGAACAGGACAAGTTTCGGGAGTTGGTAAGTAATTTCGCTGATTTATTTGATGATATTCCAGGATTCACCCAGATCGTAGCACACGAAATTAAATTAACTACGGATGAACCTATACGTCAGCGTCCTTACAAGTACGACAAAGTTAAGGAGGAAATAATAAAATACCATATTGATGAAATGTTAAGAAACAAAATAATAACTCCTATTTCTAGTGCATATGCGAGTCCGGTTGTTTTATGTAAGAAAAATAATGATTTGCCGTTAACTGATCCATTAAGGTACAGGTTCGCTATTGACTACAGAAAGCTTAATAGTATAACAAAATTTCCAACTTACCCACTTCCGGTAATTGATGAAATTCTAAGAAGTATTAAATCGACAAAATACATAACCACCCTAGATTTGACATCCGGATATTTTCAGATAAGCATAAAGCCGGAAGATGTTCACAAAACAGCATTCATAACAAAATACGGTACATATGGCTTTTTGCGTATGCCTTTTGGATTGTCGGGAGCCCCGGCCACGTTTCAGAGGTGCATGGACAAAATTTTAAGGCCGGTAATAGGAAAAAGTACATTTATTTATCTTGACGATATAATTGTTACTTCAGAATCGCTGGAAGAACATATTAAAGACCTTCGAGAAGTCTTTACTCTTTTGAAAGATGCAGGACTTAAAGTGAACATTAAGAAATGTAAATTCGCGGCAAAAGAACTCAAATATTTAGGGTACAAAATTTCTCAAAGGGGGATCGAAACAGATAAATCTAAAGTTATAGCAGTGAAAAATTACCCAATTCCGAATACAGCCAAAAAGTTAGCGACTTTCTTGGGTATGTGCTCATATTATAGAATTTTTATTAAAAATTTCGCAGAAATTGCTGAACCATTGTTAAAGTTGAGAAGGAAAAGAGTTCGTTTTGCGTGGTCTTCAGAAGCAAACGCCGCGTTTGAGAAGTTAAAAGAATCTTTAATTAATGCACCGGTTCTAAAGTTCCCAGAGAAAGACAAGGGTCTAGAAATTTATGCAGACGCATCAGATTACGCAATCGGAGCCGTGTTAACACAAAATAGAAAAGCGATTGCCTTTTTTAGTCGTACATTGAATGATACGCAAAGAAATTATTCGGCAACGGAGCGTGAAACTTTAGCAGTGCTCGCAGCTGTTCAAAAATTTTGTGTATATTTTGGGAGTTCTCCCGTAACAGTATATTCAGATCATGCGGCAGTTACCAGATTATTTTCAGGAAAGAATCTTTCGCCACGCTTAATTCGGTGGACCCTAAAGTTGCAAGAATTTAATCTCATTATCAAACACACACCGGGAAAAGACAATGTAGTGGCCGACGCATTATCTAGAATAAAGTTAGACGAGAACGGCGAGAAAGTAAAAATAGCGATGCTTCAGGCAAAGGTCATTGACTCTCGAGAGACTGTAATAGAAGAAATTGCTAGGGATCCCGAATTCGGAAATATTTATAATTATTTAAAAGACCCAGATAACTTCCAGCATATAGACATTAATGCAATACGAAGCAGAGCACAGAACTATGAAATCATTGATGGTCTCTTATTTTATACTAAAGTTACGAATCAAAATAGTGAATACAGACCAGTCATCCCGGCCAAATTAATTTTAAGTATCTTGCAAGAGCTCCACGATTCGCCTGTCTCGGGCCATTTTGGAATTAGAAAAACAATACAACGCGTACGCGAGGCGGTATATTTTCCGCAATTACAAAAGATAGTTAAAAATTACTGCCAGACTTGTCACACGTGTCAGATAAATAATGACGTAAATTTCCGCCCGGCCGGGTTATTAACTAGTATTGAGTCTAGGTTCCCCAATGAAATAATTGGTATTGACCTCTTAGGCCCCTACCCCAGGAGTCATGTAAATAAGGCACGATTTTTATTAGTCATTGTGGATCATTTCAGTAAATGGGTTGAGTTGATACCACTTAAGCGGGCTTCAGCAAAAGTCGTTGCAGATTCGTTTTTGAACAAATATATTTTAAGATATGGATGTCCAGCGAGGGTGATTAGCGATAATGGTCCCCAGTTTGTAAGCAGTACATTTAAAATGATGTGTGACAAGTTGGGCATTAAGCATATGAAAATGGTACCCTACCGCCCACAATCAAATATAGCGGAACGGGTAAATAAGAATATTGTAAAATTGATTAGAAATTATGTGCAAAAGCACCATTCTAACTGGGATGACTGCGTCGAAGAATTTGCATTCGCCCTCAGAACGGCTAAGCACGAGACAACGAAGAAATCCCCCGCCGAATTGTTTTTGGGCAGGAAGATAATGACCCCCTTAGATAAATTATTTTATGTGAAAGATAGAGCGCCGGAATTTCAAATGGGTGAAATAGAAAAAATGTTGAAGGAGGCAGAAAAGTGCTCCCGGGAAGCGCAAAAGAAACAAAAGATTTACTACGATTCAAAAAGAAGAACCGTAGAATATAAAGTGGGGGAGGAGGTGTTGAAACAAGCCCACGCACTTTCATGCGCAGCAAAAGATAAGGTCGCAAAATTTTGCCCAAGATGGCATGGTCCTTTTGAAATTACAAGAATAGTTGAATGCCGTGCATATTTAAAGAATGAGAAGGGCGAAGAGACTGTGGCAAATTTCGATCAAATTAAACATTATTATCGAAGAGCTAATAATAATATTTTGAAAGACATGTTGCAGGGTCCAGCCTCACAGAATTTTTCTAAGATTCAAGAGCCCCAACCAGGTCCCTCAAAAACAAGAGAACCCAGTTTGAAAAGGAGGTTACCAGAAGAGAGGAAGCCGCAGCCGAAGAAAAGACCACCCCAAAAAGAAAAAAGGACAAACGCTAAGCAACAGTCTCAGCAACCAAAGCGTCTAAGGAAGGAACGTCCAAATGAAAACACTATGAAAGCTCCACCACTACGGAGGGAACAGAACGGCGAGAAGCGAGCCGCCGAAGGTGCCAACCCACAACGAAGGAGCCTACGAGTGCAGGAGAAGGAACGAGCCAGTCTGGAGAGGGAGCAAAGACTTCAGCACAAACGGAAAGCGCCACCCACCATTCGTCCCAACAAGGTGTTTCTGGAGGAAAGAAGATCGACCAAACGAAAGGCAGCCCCAGAGTTTCAATCTAGGAGTAACAAGCAAAGAATAGCCCAAGCCACAGTATATCCAACCTTTCAGGAATGGACAAAAAAACGCCTAAAAGACTGGCAGAAAGATAAGTAGATTCTTTATTTTCTTTTAAAATTCACACAGTTATGTTTCTGATTTAAGTGCAAGTTGCAGATTTAAAAGGGAAGTTACCCGAGTCAAAAGCCGGTTGCCGAAAGCGTAAAGGACACGCTTGAAGGAACAACTTAATTATGCAGCGGAAGAAATTCGAGAGTTCAGTTGAAAAACTGTGAGACTTCGTGAAATGTTCTTTGTAATCCAGAACATGGGATTCATCGATTTTAGTCAAAAGACTCTCTGTAAATAGGAAATTGAATTGTGTTAATTAAAAGCAACTAGTACGTAAGTTGTATAGCAAAACTGTTGTATTATATTTTTCTATGTATAAATAATGAATGCATTTAATGTAAAACTGTTTTCTATGTAATGCATGATTTGTTGTAAGCCTTAAGCACTGGTTTTGTTTATATCGAATATTTTGGAAAAGCGTAAAGGATACGCAAGTTAAAATTAAAATGTAATGTAAAAGCGTAAAGCGCGCTAAATTAGAAAGTGAATATATAAGTGTTATTTAACGCAATGAGCATTTAAAGAAAATTTGAATTGAAGATTGAAAGAATGAATTATATGTATGAAATGCAATTGAAATGTTTGAATGTTGTACGTAGTGTTCTCTGGTTTCACACAAAAGTTTAAAGTTCATTTCATGTTAGAACCTCAGGGCATTTCAGATTTGTTTTAGGGGAAGTCTGAGGTCTTGAAAGTCGAAGAATTAACCCCAATAGAATTGAAGTCAGGTGGTAGTTGTGAACACTTGACAAAGTAAAACTGCGTGTTTTTCACAAACACCACATTTGGCCAGAGAACAAGGGGGAAGTTTTAAAAATGAATGAGTGTAAAATGAATGCGTTTGGCGAAAAGCGCTAATAGAAATTAAAAAACGCGAATACCTAAAGCGCGAATAAAAGTCATTACGGAAAGCATCAGAGGAAGGGAATGTTGTACTTTTCAGGTGAAATGTACTTATAACATGAAATTAAAATTTATTTCCTTCCAGATTGGAAGGAACCAGATAGTATCCAGCCAAATTCCTGATGGATCTTTTTGATGTGAAGACGGAAAAAGATATTCTATGTTAAAATATCTAAGACACAAACAGAGAGTTAAACTAAATTTAAAACTTACAATTGTAAAGGATGGCGAATAGGAAGGAAAATTTAGATTTAGAATTTAGCATCTTCACTAAAAGCCGATTTTAGGCTACTTAGTTTCAGACTACTAAATTCTGGGAGCAACTATGTAGCATTCATTATTTTAATTAACCAAATTATTTTTAGTTTGAACTTTCCTATCGAATTCTCAAAGTTTCAGTTGCTGCCCGAATTTAGCGCGAGTGAGATATTTATGCAAATCGCATATATCTGTTAGCAGTTAAAAGGCAGGAGTTAACGAGGGGAAAGACAGAGCCTTGGATTTATCGCCGTAAGGCTGTGCGCGCAAAGATTTCCTCTGTCTACTGAAAGTTCGCCTTCATAGGCAATTTGCAATTACCAGTGTTTGCTAGTGAAATTCGCATAATTGCATTTCACTAAGAGTTAAGCTTCCCTCGCCGTCCTATTTAGAATTAAGTTAGGTATTGAATTTGTTAACACACTTTAGTTTAATATTATTTTAGTTCAGCCCAAGTAGTGGCTTACTCTCAATTAGAAGAGTTGTAAATATTTGAATTAAAGGGTCACTTTTAAACCCTCCTTCTGACTTTGTAGTTTCTGCAACACTAAAGGACATAGCCTAGATCTGCTCACTGTCCTCCACATAAGGTTTCACAGTTGATGCTCACGAAAAGAGTCAAGAGATTGAAGGAGGAACCTTACAACCTTTGAGGTATCAGACTGTTATGCGAAAAATTCAGATATCAAGCTTTTTGTTGTTGCTTTCTTTTGGAGTAATGAAGCTCAGAATGAAGATTCATACTGAGTTGATGAATATTAATAACCATACTGAAGATTAAATTCAGGGAACTAAAAAACAGTACACAACTTAATTTCCATATACATCCTTAGTATCGTAATATATCATTTGATACCCTCCAAAACATAATTCTCACATAAAAATTAATTATTTTCTGAACACTACCTGTGACTGATAGGTCAAGACAGCTGAATACTGGTAGTTTGACTTGGATTAGAGGCCAGGCGATCCAGTTGGCTGCATGATTCACTTTCGTTGTTTGTCCTATGTGAGATGTGAATACAGGGCAGTTTCTCTTAAAAGTTCTTCACGAAGGCATCCTATCCTTTATGTAGGCATCTTTCATGTGATTTCCTGTGTTTAATTAACCTACACTAACGTATCTACTTTCTGAACGAATTCATACAGATATCATATTATAGATGCAAACATATAACAGCAGATAAATTAATACGATTTGAATTAAAAATATTCTTTACTAATTGCTTTAATAAAAATTTGTATTTTATTTATCGCACAGTTGAAATTCATTTTGTCATCGAAATTATTCATAAACGGAAAGGTTTCTAAATATAATTATGAGATGCTCATAAATTTAGCTTTCTTATTTCAAATATCATTTTATTTTTATTCATCAGATTAAAGAAAAGGTTATCTGCCTAAGCGAAGGGGGCTTTCGTGGAGGATGTTCGAAGGAAATTGGCTCATACACACGAACAGACATGAAAGGTTCATGCAGTCAATCCCTTCATCGAAATTTGAATCAGGGTTGATTTCCCAGTGTTAAAAAAATTTTATCCACTCGCCTGCTAGTTATCATTTAGAACATAACAAACCAAAATGTCATTCAAGTAAACAGTGCAGAATGTATGTCATTTAGAAATAACATTAAAATTAATTTTCATCACCTGAAACGTTTATACTCATTACACTGCTTTTACATGCACATTAAAAACTGGAATACATTGAAAAAACAATTATGAAAAGAATGAAACAAAGAAAATTTCCTTTACGTGTAGCCATTATTTAACACCGAACTCGAAAAAATGATAAATATCAACTGAAAGAATTAATAACGGTATCTGCAATGGAAAAAAATTCAAGAAAGATTTTAAAACACAAACACGGGAGAATTGAAATAACAAATTATTCCTCTTATTTTCTCCTCTCAACAAAATATTTTGCTGAAGATACCAAATCGCAAACAAGCCATATGGGTTCAAAATATGGACAATTTCCCCCTACCTATCAGCAGAATCCCACAAAAGAGCGCACTCTCCAGGGTATTGTAAAATAGTCTTCAAGCCTCAAGTGCTAGAATTCCTACCCCTGAGACCAACGAAAAACTGTCCCGAGCCCTTAGTTACCATACACTTCGCTCGGGATGTATATGTCCCAGCAAACAAGAAAAGGTTAAAGAAATTTCAGCATTTTGGTAGAACATTTTTATTTTTCAAACTTATAAAAGACTAAGACATTTTCAGCATGAGGATCTTAAATGTATCTCCAAGCGAGCATCTCTTTAGCGTAAGGACTTTTAAATTTCTCACTCGATATTTATTTGGTGGCACAGCAACACAAAACATTACAGTCTTAAACTCCTTTCTCCCCTAGTTCTGTAGACTTTTCAAAGCAAAATTTCAATTCAAATATATAAAATTTATTCACACGCACGCACACACACACACACACACACACAAAAACACCAGATCAAATGAAAGTCAGTGCCTTTAAAGCAAACATTTAAAATAAACGCACAAAATTTAATATTTTAATATACATATAAAATATGCAATGATTCCAAATGTGTAGATGAAAACATTGGAACTATTAACAGCTTTCAATATTGCGTAGATGGTCGAGAAGACTGTAGTGGCTTGAAGGTCGGCTCAAGTGGAAAAGCATGAAAATGCGTCAAAATACGATATGACGCATTTAGCACAGCTTAGGTTGAAGAATCACAATCTTCATTTTTTTATGTATATCAAATCATCCTTTTGCTAGACAAGATATTTCTTAATTATAGGAGTAGAATATAATAAGTTCCCTTTTATAGTATGTCATCTTAGGCAATAAGCAGCAGTATGGAAAATTAGCATGTTGCCAGCAGGGAGAACAGATGAATTTAGGGGGAGAGCACCAAATTTAGAATGTTAATTTTGAGGTTGCCAATTATTTTTTAAAGGAAGATATAACAAAATATGATATGTATATATATGTAAAATATAACAAAATACAATAGCTGCTTTAAAAACAATAATAATTGGTGACCTCAAAATTAACATTCTAGATTTGGTGCTCTCCCCCTAAATTCATATGTTCTCCTAAATTCGAGATTTCTCTACGTTATATAATGCTACTTGAAAAGGGGCAACTACAACTCAAAACTAAACTTTAGTATAAATACTCTTGGCACAACAACTACGTCATTTTTCTTCTACATTCCTTTCCCTTGCTTCCGCCATTGCTAACGTGCCTTCTATGCTCTGTTTGTCCATCTAAAATGATGTCACCTCCATTAACCTGTGTAAATTGTATATAAGAAATTATCATAATTGTTATGATTAAAGAGTACATTGTCCGTGAGGAATTATTCTAGCGTGCTTGGAAATCTGGAAATGAAGATGATAATTGGCTGAACTTAGTTTGGTATCAACTTCTTCCTCATGCACTATCACTTTACCATCATGACTGTCAGCTTTTAAAGTGCCTGGATTACAAAAAGACATAAAGTAAGAAATTTAGAACTAATTTTCGCAAAGATCAAAAACTGAAATTCGTAAGTAATAAATTTCAAATAATCTTATAAATGTAAAAAAGAATTTAATAAATGTTAAAACCAAACATTTTCAAACAACCATTACTCCAATTCAAAACATTAATGAAATTTAAAGAAAAACGAACATAACAGAAGAGGAATTCAATCCACTTCAATGACACTTCATCAGGAGGAGGAACAAGGTTGTCCCCATTTTCCAAATTCCTTTTCATGAATTTTATTAGTAAAACTTGTTTTAATTACAGGCTTGGTATTTTAAGATTTCTGATAATTCAGGATGACTTTGCAATCCAAGCTGCTTTATTTCTAGTTCATGTGCCCTTGCTTCCAGAGTAATATGTTCTTTCGCTTGCTGTGCCAGGCATTCTTCTTTAGCTTCTTGATCAGCAATTATGACATATACCCACATATTAAGTCAAAAATTTGAAGAAAAAATCAAACTTCAAAGTAGGGGATCGACTTGTCATAGAACCTAAAAAAAGATCTGTGTTGAGGCCACCACTGCCAATCGACAACACATCAGCGAACTTGATTATTAAATATATCATTCATATAGAAAAAACATAAAATTGTTTATTTATTCTTTATCCTTTTATTTACTGGGTTCCCCTCTCCCATTTCATCATTTGGTGCACAAATCAATTTAATCTGTGCAATATCTGTGAGGTGCTCTTTGGTTAATATAATCATATTGAATCAGTAATAGTAAGCATATCGAATCAGTAATAGTAAGCATATTGAATAAGTCATTGATTACATCTTATTTCCTTTGGCACGTCCTTTTTTTACTTTTCCTGCTTTTGCTAAGGTCTGATTTATCAGAATCTACAAAAAACAGCTCTTTTCAGAGCCACACACTGCCTGCAATGAGTCTCGTAAAACAAGAGAATATCTTACAGTGCAAAATTCAAGCTGAAAGAAGCTTGATTTGTGGAAAGTACAAATGTGGCATCATGTAAGTTTGATGTGAGGAAAAATGTGTCTATTTTAAAGAAAATCCCAAATAAAAAGGCCCTGCGTCATGGATCGGCATATTTCCTAGAACTGAAAAATTCATGCATCATAATATTAGTGCAAGAGCTTAAGTTTCCATTTTACATTTTCAGCAAATATTTATTAGTTAATAAAAAATATGAAAGTGAAAATTATCCTTCTTTCCATCTTGCGCTCAGAAATCATTATGCGAGTTTTAACAATTATTAAACAATCACTAAATTTTACAATTATTAAAGCCTGAAAAACGCATGCCTTTGATGTTATCGTCATCCAATGATTTGTAGATACCTTATTTTTTTACCACAATATTTCCGATGGCAATTTTTTTAAACTGCGAAGTTTTTTAACCGATTTATTTTCGATGATGATGTTTTGTACCATGATGTTTTAGAGCTGCAATGTTTTCTCTTTGCTTTATTTTCTCCCACGATGTTTTGTACCACAACGTTTTCGCCTTGCGTTGCTTTCTCCGCAACGTTTTTGCCGCAATGTTATCGGCGGACACCCATTTTGTTAGTCTGCAGATTACAATTCCTCTTATAGAAATTTCAGCATTTTAGCATAACCTCACATATGCTGTTTTTGTCATCTTCAATGAAATCTCAGACTAAACTTTCTGTACTCACAGACTATAATGTAGCTCATTTAAAGGCATCAGGACCCTTGTATACTTTTCTTATTTTAGAATATTGGTACTAAGTTTGTACATTTCTTAGATCTTTTTTATTTATTTATTTATTTTATTATTATTATTATTTTGAGGAGGGGCAAAAACAGATTTTTATGTACATGTGGAAAACTAAGAGCAAAATACTACAAGTGTATATATTGCATATAGAAAAAGAATGCAAAAAAAAAAAAAAAAAAAA
>KK121160.1:502040-523927 GCA_000611955.2 Stegodyphus mimosarum
TCAGTGTAGGTGCAAATAATCAGAAAATAACAAAAATTCTTAATAGTATACAATTAAAAATTTTTTTAACATTCATGTTCGTCTTTTAATGGATTCAGGAAGGCACATGAGCGTTATCTACTTAAGAAGCAGGATGCTTCATGACAGGCTTTCTATACAAAGCTGGTTCATATCCTTATTACACATGCGAAAAAATTGCTAACACCAATTCATATCCATTCAAATTCAGTTTGAAATCTAATCCACTTGATAATTAGCAGACACTCAATATCTACAGCACATTAAAATATAAAATTAAATGCAATATTTCATAAATTTAGCATGAAATTGCTAATACCCATCCATAACCATTTAAATTCAGTTTGAAATCTAATCCACCTGATAACTAGCAGGCACTCAACATCTAAAGCACATTAAAATGCAAAATTAAACACAATACTTCATAAGTTTAGCATGAAATTGCTAATGCACATTCATAACCATTCAAATTCATTTTAAAATCTAATCTACTTGACAACTAGCAGGTACTCAACATCTAAAGCCCATTAAAATTAATTAAATGTAATGCTAAATACTGTAAATAACTATGCAGATTTAGTTGTATATGTTATCACATGTAATACAGAACTTTAAAATCATAGAGGATGTTTACACATATTTAGAATAACTTTGAGGCCACTTAATTAATATTTAAAATGCAAAGAGCATTTTTTTTAATGCTTGATCTGACTGCTGTTTCTCTGGACTATAAATCCGCATCATAATTTCGATGATAGACGACCATTTTGTAAAATTTCCAGGGGGTATTGATTTCTATCCCTCTTCCACTACTTTCCAGAGTCCATCAATTGTGGCCAGTTCTTTTCAAAAGACCAGAAGCACAACAGTCCATAGATTAAATATCAGAGGATTTTGAAGGAATACAATGAAAAGGCAAGACCTGTATCAATCTTCATTTTTTGAAAGAACGTTGTGGTATCCTTCAAAGTATGACATTGCTGTTAATGCAAGGTGTTTGCATCTTTCAATGTTGTAAGCAGTTAAACCATGAATGCATTACTTACTTGCCATTGTATTAACAGCTAAAATTAAAAATATTTTTTGTCTACAAAAAGTCCAGATAAAACAGCAGCACCAAACAATCTCAGAAGATAACAGTTAGGAAACACAGATACGCGAAACATGAATTTGAACGAGAAGTTGAGAGAAGTCGTCTACTTCTTTACCCAATGCAGACTGGAGGAAAAGACCTTCACCACGATGTCAATGATTTAGTAAGTATTTCCATTATGACATCATTATTTAGTAAGTATTTCTCTTTTCTTCAGCACTTCATTCTCCATGTTATGGTTTCCTGAACCTTCATTTTGAAAAGCTGTGTGAATTTCAGGTCAGCAGATTTTTTACATTTGACTGCAATATATTTTCAAAAGACACACAGCTGATGATAAAATACGGATCTATTCCATGCATTCCCATCTGAACAAGCATGAAACATACCCGTCATTCCAATGCAGAATATTTTATAATTTCAAAATGATTAACAAAAAGAAAACTGAGAAATAATCTGTTTTGCTGTCCTTACCTTCTTTTGGGGATAAAAAACATTTTTAAATAATTATTTGTTTTTAATGGCTTTCACCAGATTAAAAAATGATTTATTTATTATAATATGATCACTGATTTTAACTCTATCCAATTCTAAAAAATTTATCAGAATATATTAACTAACACTGCACTCAGTCTTCGTATTCAAAATATGATAAATCCTGTCAAGACGATAACTTCTCTCTTCTCAGAAAATTCCTCCTTTATTTATGTTCTCAGAAAAAATGCCAGTATTTACTTTCATCTCTCAAAGATGACCATCACCAATATCTGGTACTTTTCTGTTATGCACTTGCCATGCTTTTGGCTCATGTGAAAGAAAAGCCAAACACATGCTGAGACCCAAGAGACTATGCATGTATGCAAGAATAAGTACACATACATATTATTACAATAGCATTGCACAAAAATGCGTGGCAGGTGCATAACGAAAAAGTACACATTATTCCATACACAGTCACTTAGAAAGGATTATAATTTTTCTTCATACACAGTCCACTTCAGTGAAAAATGTGACATGCCAATGAATTGAAGTTACATTTATGTGGTTTAAAATAAACAACATGGTGATAGCAATTCATTTTAGACAAATGACTAGAAGAAATAATAAACTCACAGCATAAGCAAGTTACATATTAATAACTTTTGCATTTTACAATGAGCTCTAATTTCACTTGCTAACATGAATTTTCCATTACATTAAAAATTATAGAAACGTCATGCATTAATCATCATTAAATCAAGTAGAAATCCCAGTATTCATTAAACAGGTTTGAATACTTTTTCTGTAATACATTAATTTGCATACACGAAAGGAAAAAAAAATGATTACACAAAAATGTTTTGTTTGAATGTCGCAAATAACGATTTCAAAACAAACATTTCAGATAACAATATTAAGAAAATATTAAATTACTAAATTAAAATAACTGTAATCTGATACTCTCAAACTTTAAACTGTCAGAGATTTTAGTATCATAAAGCGAACCTATAAAGAATGAACTTATACGATATGATGTTATTTAGCTCGTAAGTGTATCAAGCATTAACCTAATTGTAAAACTATGCTACTCACAAACACGAATGATGTCAGCTGACATTTGATGAAATACAGAGAAAATGAGTAATGATCCAAATGAAACTTCACATCTAAACAGTATCAGTACTCCTTAATTACGTTTGTTCTCGTATTCATTCATCAGGTTATTTTGTACTACGTACGTATTACGCACTGACTACTCTTTGCTTGTAAACATTACATATAACACGTACATTGGCAATGAGCCAAAATTTCAACCTATACGGTTACAGATAATGCTACTTGCCACTTTCCCATTGGCCTTGACATACCTAGGAACAATTAGTCAGAATTATGAATTTTTAATCTAACAAAAATAAAAAATAAATATTTTCTTATGGTAGTATAAAATAAAACTTATCCCGAAACTCTTAACATTAATGGAATTTGAATGTAATCATCAGGAATAACGTAAACAGAAGTCATTGTTGTGGTTTCGCTTTACATTAATAGAAAGCGGGTGTTACGTTTTGAATTAATAGATTACTGAGTCTTGTAGTATGTCCATTTCGTCTGAAAGTATTGCTGATATGTTGCTTCAATTAGAAAAGCTGCAATGCAGCCAGTTATCTGAACTTAGATATGGGGAAAATGTTTGTTACATTTATAATCCTCTAGATTATGCAAAGGAACCACATGAATGTTATGTTAGGAATTACTGTACTTCAACAAAAAGTGTTCTCTTCTTAGGTATGAATCCAGGTCCCTTTGGAATGGCACAAAATGGGGTACGCGTTCGTTTTTCTAATGTTTGTATGTGTATTAAAATATTAAATTTTAATATTTATATTTGTATGTGTAATAAAATATTATATTTTAAAAGTGTAATAAATTTCAATAATGTAAATGTACTTTAGGTAGGAAATCAGAATATTACGACTGAGAAGTAATTGCAAACAAGAATAAAAGTCTTATATATTATTTTATTAATTGATGATTTCATCCTTTTATAAAGGTTGAGTGTTTGCATGAAACTTTTCGTCATCTGAATTGATGTAAGGGGGGAAATCAAATTATTATTCCTTATTTCTAGATACTGTAGGCTCATTTAAAAAAAGAAAGAAACCAACTATGAAATCGTGCGTACTAACCTTCAAAACTGAAATAGCAGAAACAATAAGATAGCAGTGTTAAATTAACATTTGCAGGTAAATGGGCATAACATATGCAATGTTATTCATCTTCACAAATCTGAAAACGCCAAGCATAGAGCCATAATTTTTTCATACCATGGTTCGAGACTGGATCATGGGACAGAGAGAGAAACTTGCATTATATTTTGTCTGAATTATATTATGAATATTTCTCTGTTATGCTGCTATATAATATAGTTTACATAGGAAATTTAGGTCTTACAACATCTTATGAAACTTGCCACATTCTCTGATGCAGAGTAACTCAACTAGCATTTCCTTTATAAATCAAATTAATGAGAATAACTCAATGAGTTTCTAGCTCAGTAAAGTAGTAATGCTGTCAGACACATGAGATGGATTGGCCTGAAACGGAAGATTTCAGAGAGTTATTAAATAATGGAGGAAAGGGGACAAACTAAAGACTTGATAAGCTATGCAAGAGGAATGAGTAAGTAATAATTCAAATGCAAATGGCAAAGAGTATCTGCCATGTCTGGGTAGCTATCAAATAAAACAAATGTGTTTCAAAAATATGAGCTTAAGAATAAATGGAGAAAGATACATGCAAGACAACTATCAATACTGGGTAAAAGTTTACAATTGGGTGCCCCTTGTTTTTTGGCGACTCCGTTTTGACGCCAAGATCGGCGCCAATAAGACACAATTTCAAGATGGCCACTACATAAAACCAAAACAAGAAGTCAAAGAATTTCACAAACTCCGTGCCCATGTACGCATCGACCTATTTTCACTTTAAAAAAAAATCGGAGAATTGCACAAACTAGTCATTGCACATTTTGACTTTGTCCATGTGCACATCGATTTATTTTCAATTAAATAAATCAAGAAGATAAAACCATGTTAAAACTCTTATGGTAACCAGAAATTGGGTTTCATCACCAAAACTGAACAAAATTTTCGCCTAAAAACAAGAGCCACCCAATTCTACACTAGAGCCCAATACTGTACAAGAATGTAAATATGCATAAGCAAAAGTGTATACCCTCAAAGGTGAAAAGCTATGTACAATATATACGAAAACTAAATATGGAAATTGTCATTTCTGAAATGTGTGATGTATGGGCGAGTTCAGAGTTCTCATAAAGAATTTCATATTCAAGCAGGCTAAATTGGCTAAGCCATTCACAATTTATAACTTTGTCATAGAAGTTTTAGTTATTTTTGCTTAAATACTTATGAATTTTTGAATTATCAACTCCAGTTTTATATCTTCTTATAATTGCAGGTTTCTGACAAAGCAATGAGTATTTTTGACTTTCTAAGGAATCTGTTTTTAATTTTCTGGTGTTCAAGTAGGTCATCTTTTGTGGCAGAGATTCATGCTAGTGAGGTGTAAATCAAATTATGTTGTACAGTTGCAGGGTAAATTAGATGCTTTTTACATAAAGCCATCTTTCAATGTCTTTCAATTATCCAAAATAAGCAGTTGCCTGCAAGTCACATTTCTACCTTGTTTTAAACATTGTTTAGATCAGTGGTAGTCAACCTGATCCCTACAGCCCACTAGTGGGCTTTCCAACTCTCATGGTGAGCAGTATCGGAACAACCAAATGGTGCTGCGATTACGTACTAATCAACTAACTGTTAACTAGTCAGACTCTGTTACAGAGCATTTGTAATGCAACTGCAACCAACCTCTTCCACTACCATCTGATCTGCATTTGCCTTATCCTGCCTGACCAACACCAGGAGACAGAAGGACATCTTGCATACCAGATTGGAAAAACGTGCAGCGTTCCAAAAGTTGCGGATTAACTGCCACTTATCTCATTTCATAATTAATTGCAAAAAACAGTAAAAATAATATTGGGGAAACTAATAATACCCTCTATAAAAGAATTTATCTCAACAGTTTTTAATCAGAATACATCTCAAATTTGAAAAACATTGCCCCCTAGCATAGTAAACTGATGAATTGATGAAATGACAGTTAATGCTGAAAACAAACTTAAAAAGATTCTTCAAAACTATTCATTTTTTATGCAGTTGGAAATCTACCATTGCAGATAATGATGCTTTATTGATGGCATATATAAGTTATTTTGATGAGAACAATATATTGTGCGTAGAAATTCTATTTGCAATAAATTTTATCACAGATACAAAGGATTATCTATATTTAATACTGTGAGAACATACTGAACAAAAAATAATATTCCTTTGAATATTATTGTTGCATGTGCTACTGATGGAGCATCATCAATGTAGGTTGCTATCATGAATTATTGCTTATTTGAAGTAGAAGTGTCAAATGTTTTATGTTTTCTTTGTGTTGTGCATAGACAACATTTTGCAAGAAAACACCTAAGTACGAGTCTCCATTCATCATGAACTCTAATAATATGAGCTGAAAGCAAGATCAAATACAAAGAATGATAGAATGTTTTGGCAGCTTTGCCAGAACAATTGTGATTTTATAAAGTTACTTTTGTTTACAGAAGTTGCGTGGCTGTCAAAGGCTAGATCTTTGGCTAGATTTGTATCATTATATGATAGTGACATACAATTTTTGGAAAGTAGTAATGAGACCGGTCTGTGTCAACAGTTAATAACAGTAAAGAATGGTGCCTTGGCAGATATTTTCGAGAGATTTAATGATGTCGATTTTCAGTTTCAAGGAGCTAAGAAAACTGTTATAGGTTGCCAGAGTATTGTGCTATTATTTGTTGACAAACCTAAGCTTTTTCATCATAATTTGTTGAAGAGAGAATTTCATTAGTTTTCTCAATTATCATCTATAAAAGGTGATGTAACTGCAGAGGATATTGACAGATTCAGTAGCAACCTCAACGAACTTAAATTGGACAGTAAAACGATTTTGAGGTATATGACTGGATGAAAAATCCTTTCACCACAAATATTGAAGAGGTTGATACAACTTGCCAAAAAGAATACTTAAATTAGATATGATGAAGAAAGTGAATAAATTCGTCAGTGGCGGATATGAAAATCTATGGCAGAATAAAAAATGCCATTCTTTTATCCAAATATGTGGAAAATTGTATTCAGTTTATTGACACCTTCCCCTATGTCCTATCTTATGGAATCAGGATTCAATGTTGTTAGTCATATTATGACCAAAGAAAGAAATTGCCTGAATATTTCCAAAAAGGGAGACTCATTTGTTCCTCACAAAAATTGAACCAGATATTCAGTATTTAGTTTCCCAGCATCAGCCTCAGAGATCCCACTAACAATTCAAATGAGAATTAATTGAAAAAGAAATGGAGTTTTAAACAATTGAAAATGAGCAATATAGTTTTAAAATTTTCGTTAAAAATACGTAATTGAAACGACTGAGAATCGAATACAGTCTATAATAGGAACTAATAGACAGTAAATTTGTGATGACGTCAGAGGTCATGTGAGCATGCATAACTATGATGTCACAAAAATCACGTGATCTCTGACATTATTTGCAATTCTTTGCAACTTTTTTAGTCTTCTTTTGCTATTTTAGTTGAAAATTTGCTGCAACACTGTCCACCTAACCAGCTAGTTTTCTTCTAATGAGCAGCTTGAAAATGTCTTACAAATTCATCCTTATACGTACAACATAAATTGATTAAAGAAGGGCAAGGTCTATGTTTTTTTTATTCTCTCTCTTTTTCTCAAAGAAAGGTAGAAGGCTAAATGGTTTTTGAACTAGATCTTGTATCACACCATCTGTTCCATTTTCAGCCATCCAAATGTTTTTTAAAAAGTTAACTATTAACACTTAAAAATAATGTTTTATGGAAATTCGAAGAAACCGAGAAATGAAAAATTAACGAGACTTAAATTGAATATTCATCATACTGTGATAATCATACTTTTACACAAAATCGTTATGACTGGCATAGTTAAAACGCAACCATAAATCACACTTAAGCAAACAAAATGACAGTTACTCTCTTCTGTGTAGCTGTGGAGCAACTACATACATGTGAGTCGAAATTTATGTCTTCTGATTTATAAAGTATTTACCCTCTCTTTTCCCTTCATAATTTCTGAGGTTGAAATGCACAGGCAACGCGGACTGTCGGGAAATTTTCCAACACTTATGCTGTCAAGTCAGTAAGGGAATGAAGTCCTCGAGAAAAAAGTGCCCAGGAAGTACTTGACATCTGTTGAATTATTTGGTCGTTGAAAAGTTGAATTTGGTTATTTTGTGTTTAGTTCAAGCAATTATTCTATCTCTACTAAACAACTGAAAAGAAACCAAGGAAAAAGTCTTTTTTAAACATCACTACTAACCAGATAATTATCTTAAATTATGTATTTTGCTTCAAATTTATAAAAAAGATATTGCCTTTAATCTTGAAAGAAGTAGTAATTGCACCTTAAATTAAATTATGTGTTTAGTACAATGGAAATATCGCAGCTAGCATATTAAAAAACAGTAGTAAAATGCTCTAAATTCATTGATAAACAATGAATGTCCTCTCCTTGTATCTTTGGCATTACAGCATGCAAGAGTGTGGTATCTGTCCAGTCTGTGTGGAGAATTTTCTTTGCAGGAGGAAGGGCGACATACACTTTGGACATTGTAAATATTTCATCGAATGAATGTTAATGCTGTTCACCAAACACCAGTCCTTTTACAATGCATGCATAGAAACTGCAAGTGGGCAACTTGTTTCGTTCTCAATACCCTACTCTAAAGTCAGTGATTCAATGTATAGCTACAAACTGAAAGTAGTTAATACAGATTTATTATGATAGAGTTAAACAAAAAATTATTGTTTATCAGATTTAAATTTATAAGCATGCATTGCGTGTCCTAAGCTGACGTCCCTGTAAAGTAAGTATAATAACTGGACAGTTATAGACCTTGCAGGACATCATTTATTGGTCTTAGTAACTGAGTGCTCTTTTGAGCAACATAGAAGGTTTTATTTGTCGTGCATGATATATGTTTCATGGTTTCAACGCTTAAGCTATGTAAGGAATGAGGAGTGCGATTCATTTTTTAATTGCTGAAATTTTTTATATATTTTAAACCTGTTATAATTGCTTTATTTGCATTTAAGTTTGAATTTCAGAGAATTCCGAAAATAATTTTTAATTTTTTTGTTTAGGTACCATTTGGTGATTCTTTTTATGTAATTAATTGGCTGAAAATAAAAGGAAATGTATCAAAGCCTCCAAAAGAACATCCTAAAAGATTAATACAGGGTTTAAATTGTTCAAGATCTGAGGTATGTTTTTATCATAATCTTTACTGCTTTATTGTGGATCACTTTGTTACGTAATATCAGTTCTAATTTTTAAAGATATAAAATTAGAAGCAGAAAACTTCGCATTTAAATTTTTTGTCTGTCTTTAAAAATCGGATACAGAACATTAATCTAGCTCGTTTTCTTGTGATACCATTTAGAAAAGTCTCAATACAAAAAATATATTTCATTAAAGGGTATAATCAATGACTGCTGTACATGTAATGTACAGGGTATATCTAAAAACAGCTTCTTGCTGTATCTGACCTATCCAATGGAGAGTGAATTAATATACTAATCTAAAATAAAAACATATTTTTGCAAATGGGATTGGAAAATTTAGCTTTTATTTATTTTATTTATTTATTTATTTTAGATAAAAAATAATTTTAATATAAATTTGTAGTTTTCTAACTGATGATGCAGTAAATATGGTGAAAATGCGAAAAGAGCTGTAAAATAATTTTCAGCCTGTATCTTAGTATTGTTCAGCATAACCAGTATAAAGCATTATGAGTGAAAGAGATTATGATTTAAAGTGAAATATGAAAGAGATTATGATATGTTGTTGCACATCATATTTCAAAGGATTTAACTACATGTTTTCATGATGTTAACAATGCAGCACCATTGGTAAAAATTTGATCTAAAATGTATCTTATGTTAAAAAAAAAAAAAAAATCTGCCTCTGCAATAACTTTTTAGGTGCAAATCAAAGTCTGATATGCTGCTTTGCTGATTTTATGTAATTTTTTTAATGTGTTCAAATTAGTAGACTATCTGTAAATTCATTACTTTGCTTGATGAATTATAAATCAATATAAAAAAAAGAGTGATTCCATTTGTTTTTGTGTTTATTGCACTACAGTAAAATTTTTGCCATTGACCATATAATATTTCAGAAAGCTGTCATTACAAAAGTATTCTTCAAGTATGTTGTCTTCATTTGTCTCAGAGCTTTAAGCCTCTGTCTGATGGCTGTTATTTTGGATAAGGTTTTTATTTGGTGCTTATAATTTTAAATTATAAGTGTTTTGGTTTATCAAGCTTTCATTATAGTGTATTTTCACTTTCTGACCTTAAATTTATTGTCTTAGTTAACCAGGGTTTTTACTCTATTCTGTGTGTGCATTATGATAGAATCATGCCAATATATTTACATGTTCATGTGTGAGAAATAATATTCCAATATAATGAACTTTTTAAATTTATCTGCTATAAATTTTATGTGCATCTTCATTTTCAATAATAGGCAATTTATGCTAAAATAAAATTTTAATAAGTTATATTTTGAAATTTTTAGGTTAGTGGAAGCAGATTTTGGTCTTTCTTAGAAGAAATTTGTGTCAAACCTGACAATTTTTTCAGAAACTGTTATGTGCATAACTATTGCCCATTTTCTATGATGACGGCAACAGCAAAAAATATTACTCCATCAGATTTGAAAGCAAATATAAAAAAAGGTTTGATAAACATATGTGATGAATCACTACATAAAGTTATTACTCTTTTAAAGGTAAATATTATAGTGGGAATTGGAAAATTTGCTGAAACACGTGCAGCTGAAGTAGTTAAATCAAACAATATTCCTAATGTGACAGTAGTTGGAATTATGCATCCTAGTCCAATCAATCCAGCAGCTAATAAAGGATGGAAGGACATTGCTTACAAACAACTTGAAAAATATGGAATATTAGGTTATCTACTATAAAATTCCCTCTTTTATTAAAGTATGAATGATATGAAGACATAACTATATTATGAATTCTGTGTGTTTTTGCTGATGACAAATTATCAGATTCAATGCACTGTATCAAATATTACTAGCTGTTCAAATTGTGTGATTAGGAGTTTCAGTTTGTTAGCAGAATTGTGTGAATGCATAGCCTGAAAAATTATATAATGAGCCTTAAAGTAAAATGGATGCTATTGATAAATCCATCCAAACAAAATCATAAAGATATGTGGTTCAATTTTTTTCAAAGACAAAAAGTCAGCCAGTTTTACCACATTATTGCCATGCTGAAGGAACAACAAGACTAGATGTTGAATTTCCTTTTTGTGAAACTGTGGATTCTTTCACTGTAAATAGCAGGTATTTTCCATTTGCTTCTAATGATATTTTCATACTAACTTTAGAGCTGATTGTGTTAAAAATGTGCTGTAGCTACCTGATTGTATTGGAATGTATATTTAAGTATTATAAAGATTATTAACATGCATATTTGAAATGCATAACAAAACTAAGATATATTGTAAGAAGATGATCCATTTGATTTCATTTAAAAATATTTCAAGTAACGAGTTCCTCTACCAGTAAAATGAAATGTAATACTTCAACATGGGTTCATCTAGATATGGCAGAGTAACCAGATTGTTACCATAGGATATTTTAAAAGCTGCATATTTAACATAAAGAAACAATTTGAGTAAATAATGTAATTAGTCAACTGTATCATTACCCAAAAAATTCTATGGAAAAAAGCATCGGAAAATTTATGCATCAGTTGAGCTCATATATAAAATACTTGCCGTTTTATATATATTATAATTTTTTTTTTCACTGCAGCTATTATTAGATAATTTTTTAATGTAACATGTCATATAATTAATATTATTAAATGAAACTGTTTCGTAGAGAATGATTATGCCATGTTGTACCTTACACACACACACACACACTTACATAAACTGCTTAGCTTTGAAATTGCATTATCAAGAAGGAAAATCTGCAAAGTTACACAAATTGGAAGGGGTATTGTAAGTATTATAGCTAAGATGTAGATCAAATTTTTAAGTGTCTGGCAATAATGAATGATATATCAGAGGGCTTAAATTGGTATAAAAGCCTGATTTAATGCAATTTAATTATGCCATGTCAGACCAGAAATTAGATTGAATCTTCTAGTTTGATACTGCAGTACCTCAAGTTTGTCTATGTACCATTTATTAGTGCAATAGAGAGGAACAGAATTTTTTAACTCCAACATATTGGCTTACATATATCACTCTGACATAAGCATTTAGGGCAAAATGTCAGCATTATTATATACCCCAGTGGTTGTAAGAACAATGATAAACTTAAGTGACAGCAAGCAGTGGAAGTAAATTTCTGCTCAGACATATTGTTGAATTAGAAGAAAGGACATATTGCTCAGATATATTGTTGGATTAGTTATTTCACTGCCAATGAATTTGGATGTGCCATCCTAAACTTAGAATGTGTGGTATTGTCTATGCAAATCTTCAGAAAGTGCTTGTATAATATTATGTCGAGCCAAGTGACCAGCAATAACTGTTGCTTTGACCCAAGTCATTGCTTTAGAAGGCTATCAGTGTATATTCAGCTGATAACAGAGATTAAAATGGGGAATTATCCTTTTCAATAAGTTTGCCTTCTGTTTTGGTCACAGTCAGTGATTAATTTGAAGACCACAGGAGCAACACACCTTTATGACAGACTATTGTTACAAACTTTGTGCATATGTAAATAATTCTCGTGAAATTATATGTAAAATTGTAGTATTTTTGTAATATGAAAATCTAAATAAGCAAAGCTTTGTCGGAAAAGTAAGAATACAAGGGCAAGTCTATTTAACTTTGAATAAATAGCTATCTCGCTAAATACACGATATATCGCCAAGCTTGTGATGGATTTGCCGACTTTGGTGACCTTTTGGTCCAGTCCACTACTGTAATGGGTATTATAACTGAATAACTAATTGATTGTCTATGTGACTATAACCATATCCAACCCTCATATGCCTTCCAATAATTTCAAGAAGTAGAAGGTACTAGATATCTCTCGGTGGCTTGAGAGGAACTATTAAGACCAGGGAGAGCATCAGTTTCTCATTAGTAGTTGTTCAGTATGAGGTCGGAGTATTGAGATCTTCGCTCTTTAGATGCACTTTGCATTAGCGTTCTAGTAGTTTGAAATGTAACTACAGATTGCACTCTGTGATACTGTGGAGAGCTGCACAAATATTTTTATGAAAAGTTGCAGAACTGTGAAATATTTCTTTTGGTAAAATAAATTTTATCAAGCTATCATCATTTTTGTGTGCATTCTATCAATTGCAAACCTGTACACACACAGCACAATTATATCCATCCTGCTTTTGAAAAATGAGATGGAGTATGATGTATAGTAAATAAACCTCTCATCATCTTTCCTGGTACAATCATAACTCCACTTTGTGTTAGCCAGTGGTATGGCCTTTTTATAAGATCTCCCAAGAGTTTTCCAACATGATAATGCTAAGCTCCCTGTTGCTTGTGCTACTTTGCATAGCCTGTCTGACTTGGCTCCTATCAAGTGCATATGAAGCATCATCAGTCAGCTGTTGAAAAAGGATAAGACAGCTGCCTGTTGAATGCTTCATTGGCACAAATGCTTGCAGCATGATAAAAAATTCATCAGACAATAAATTTTGAATTACCTCACTGATAGTTGCTGAGAAGTGTCAGTGTATATGTTTCAGAACGTAGCCATCATGTTTTATATTGAATAAATGGAGTTGATTTGAATATTTTATTTGTAGTTTTCAGATGATAGACATGTTCATTAGGGTATTTCATTTTGTAAGGCAAAGAATAAAATGCTTACAGACTTTGCTTACTCACCGAGTCTCAGTGATTTAAAAGATATATAAGCCAAATTTCAAGAAGATTGGATAATATCTAGGGTTGCACACTTTCATGAGTTTTGTAAAAGGTGGCAAAAAATACAATTTTGCAATGTTAATTACTCTTATTGGAAAAACTAGAAATCCCAAACTTAAAATAATATTAAAACTAGACACTAAGATTAAAAGGTAATATGATAGGCAAAACATGTGTTATATTAATCAACTTTGAACAATGCAATCCCTTTTGTTCGCTTCGCGAAAACTTTTCTGTGTTGCTCGATTACCCTCAACTGGAACTGCTTTAGTTTTTCGTCTCTGACCATTTCATTAAACTTTTTTTTATCAGACCAGTTCTTTCTGCTGTTTCATTGACCATCTTAAGAGCATTCACATGTCTTCTTAAAGAATCACTGCAGTATTTTGTCACGTCATGGATCACAAACAATTTAAAGAATGGCTTTGTTTTATTAGTAATGAAAGGGCTCAGGTCATTTCCTTCAAAAACTACGTTTTTACCATCTAATCTTTAATTTCCTTTTTCTTTGCTGGTTTGGTTTCTTTCCTTATCAACCTGAGTAATACGTTCATCCAAAAAAGCCAATCCTACATTTGTTTCTCAAAGATACCGAAAGGTTCTCCTAACAACCGTGAGAGCACCTGTTTGACATCTGCATATGGGTAAGTGTTCAGAAGCTGTAATATGTCTAAATCATTCTTTGGAGCCCATCGACTTGCAGTTGTCTCATGCCAAAAACAAATGTATGTGAGGCTCACAAAATCTGCAACCTATTTCATTCCTCATTGAGGAATATTCAACTGTTTAGTGAACAGGTCAGTTTTAAGTGGATATATTACCTTTGCCATCCATCCATCTTGCTTGTTGTAACCCTGGGATCCTGAATCTGAAGTTGTTTTGAAATCAACTTTCTAGGTACAGGAGTGAGAATTGTAATAGCTCTTTGTTGTTATCTCTTGGATAACTTCTGTCTTTTAGGACATTTTGGATGTAATAAACCATTTTCACTCCTTGTTGTTCTAGTAGCCTCAAACTGGACTTTCTTCATTGTCGTATATGACTTCTTATCAAGTGCAGAGCACAGACTTTGCAACTTCCGAAAAACCTGGATGTCAGGAGCACTTGATTGTATGCCACAACACTTCTTTCAATATTAATTCATGGGTGTGATGACGGCAAGCCAACTACAACAATGTTCATGTGAATTCCCTTTCAATTCTGGTATGTGCCCCTTGAATCAGTCCTGTATTAGATACTCTAGTATCAAAAGACATACTGATGATATTGTTACGTAGTCCAAATCCATCCATTTCCTGAAGAACTATTTCAGCCATCTGCTCACAAATACCTTTCAGGGCAGCATATTTCCGAACCCTACCCCACTTTTTGAATTTTTGACATCACGGAAATATCGACTACTTTTACATGGTAAATAGAAGCACCATACCTCCTCTCCTTGCAGAACTGATGTGTTTTTGTAGATGTAATTCCTAGATTTGCGTAAGTGTATTATATTCAATTACTGTATTTGAAGAAAGAGAAGAACAGTTCACAGCTGAAGTGGACGTAAACAGCATGAAAAATGTGGTAGGTGATACTCAATAGTAAATGTGATTCATTCATTGCAAAATTCAGCGATGCCAGTAAAACAAACTGGATTGTTTGATAGTTTTATCCAGATCAGCAGTCACTATACAAAAAATTGTGCGTGGGCGAACACAGCAAGTTTAATTAAAAAAACAACTTGTAGGAACCATCAGATCAAGAAATAAAAATTGCAGTGTGTCCGTGTGCTTAAAAATTACAAAGTATTCTGCAGTTTCTGTGCCAAAATCGAGGTTAACAAATAGATTAATACATTTTAATGCTTCTTTTAGTGTATATATTTCAAAAATATTAAAATAACTTGCACAGTTGTTTGATTGCTTAAAAAAGTAATAAATGTAAGTTCATCTGTAAAGATGTACAAGGAAATTTATAATTATCAAAATACTTCATTGCTTTGGTGAAAAATTTAAATGTAATAAATTACTTAACTTTATAACATTAAATATTTTTGTAAGTGTAGTATTATGTTTTGTTTGATAAATGCTTAACTAATTTTATTTATTTATTATACATGAAAATATTTTCTGATTTATTTAACATAATCATCAGGATTTCTAAATGTGTTAAGAATTTCCGTACATACTTGTGCAGTGTGATTGCATGGTACTAGTTCTAAAATTATAAAAACAGTCATCTTATTTGTATCAGTTTGACTGTCAAAAGCCAGTATTTAATATTATGCAAGATTTTGAAAAAAATGTATGCTGCTGATCTTTGGAATATGGTATTGGGTTGCAATGGTTGTTATGGGGATTGGGTTGGGAGTTTAAATATGAACAGTAGTCATCTGAAAATTTGAAGTAGTAATTTTATATCCGACAATCTCTGCTGAATAACTTTCATGTTTTCAGTAATTCAAATATATATTTTCAACCACTTGGTATTAATTTATTAAATATATTATATATACTAGGACTCCAGTGCGTGATTATATTCTTGTAAGGAGTGTATAACTGAATGCAGAGATGCATTTTGAGTCATGATCGCTGTGTCATCAGCATACATAGCATTGTGTGATATGTCATTCACGTAACTGGTTGCACATTACTTAAATCATCTAACTCATTCCTTGTAAGTATTATGGGAGAGTACTGTTGTTGTCTTGTCCATATTACATAGAACAATGGTTGTCAGAGCCTACTACAAAGAGAGGTTGGACTTCTATTTTCCACCCTCCCAATTTTGAGGAAGAGCATCCCAGGAGTATCTGGAGGTCTCCACCCATCTCTCCTTCCACCAATCCACACGAGAGGACATGGGAGAGTATTGTAATTGTTAAATAAGTAGTATGCAGCACGTGCTTTCTGCTCATCTGAAATGGGATAGATCTTCTAGCAGTTATTCCAGCAGAAGTTTGAAAGAACACATCATTCTGTATTTAGTTAGATAATCAACATACACAAGCTATGGATATAATACACAGGGTGACAATTATTGAACTATATGAAATAAAACCGTCACAACGTTTGAATGGTTTGCATGATGAAGTTCAAACTTCATGGTTGGTCTCGGCATGACAGGAACTAGTATGCGCATGCACACGCAACTTGTTAGCGTCGACCATTTTTAAGTGAAAATGTCACAGTACAGTGTGCCTGAGCATATAGCACTTGTGAAGGCCTATTATGCGAGCAATAAGAACCCAATTGCTTCTCAAAGGAAGTTCACGAATGAATACAAGCTGAAGACAACTGGTCCAAGTATACTAACAATTAAGAATTTGATTTTCAAGTTTAAGAGAACTGCTAGTGTTTGTGATGACAGTGTTGGCAATGTCGGTCAACAAACAAGTGTGAAAATGCCTGAAAACATCGAAAAGGCATGTGCTGTGTTTCAAACCAACCCAAGGAAATCAATCAGACAAGCTGCACAACAGGTGGGAATCAACCGAGAGACTCTGCGACAAATTGTTGTTGAAGAACTGCATCTCCCCATAGAAAATTGAAACCCATCAGCGATTAAGGCCCATGGCCATGGAACAGTGGTTGTGTTTCGCCAACACTATTTTCGAGAGAATTGACGAATAGGAATCAGATATGAATATGGTTTGGTTTAGCCACGAAGCCCTATTTCATTTGTATGCACTCATCATTAAGCAAAATTGGCGCATTTGGGGGACTGAGAATCTGCATTTCATGATCAAGAAGTCTCTCCACCCTCAACGGGTACTGTGTGGTGTACAGTGTCCAGTCATGGATGAACTGGTGCGATATTCATTGATGGAATGGTGACTACTGAACAATACGTGAAGATTTTCGAAAATGATTTCATCCCCATTATCCAAAGTGCCCCTGATTTCGACAAGATGTGGTTCATGCAAGACAGAGCTCGGCCCCATCGCACCTGGAGAGTGAGTCCTAGAGGAACACTTTGGGAGTTAATGTCCTAGAGGAACACTTTGGGAACCATATTCTGGCACTGGGGTACCCAGAAGCTCTGGAACTTGCTTGGCTGCCATATTATCTGGATCTGAACACATTAACTCATTTTTGTGGGGTTATATTAAAGAAAATGTGTGCAGAAATAATCACAAATCCATTCCTGAGCTTCAGGAAGTCATCAACAGCATCGATGTTCGGACACTTCAGCGGGTCAATGCAGAATTTTGCTATTTATTTGTACCATGTCATAGCCAAAGATCGCAGGCATATCAAACATGTTATAACCTAAATCCGAATATCTGTAATGACGTTTACATGTTGATCAAAGTTTGTACACTCAGTTGTTTTTAAATAATTTATGTTTTCTTTCATATAGTTCAATAATTGTCACTGTATTAAACCTTAATTCACTTGTTATCAGTTGAAAGCTTAAAAATAAGTCGGTCCTGCCGAACTGCTTGTGGAATTTTATGCCAGCGAAAGTTGAGTTCAGCTATAAAAAATGCTATGAAAAGTAAAACTAAAGGTAATATAATTCAACTTTATGATAAATTAGATATATTATTTGCGATCACTTGAGTCTGTTGGTGTGACTTCTGATAAATATTCTACTATGTTGTTCTGTTTAGTTGAATCTTGCATAAATGAAGAATTACTTAGTTTATCTAAGGAGTTCTATAATCAATAAAAATGAAAATTCGCATTCCCAATTATTGCTATTTCTTCGCGCAGAAGCTGAAAGCGAAGAACGTACACTGGTTATCATAAATTAAGGAAAAATCACGATTACTGAAAAAGTTACATCTAGAATTTTATGAAACTTACCCACAATATACAATACATAGTAAGGTATCAAATAACATAAAAAGAAATTACCAGATAATTATGGTAGTATAGAAATTAGCACATATATAAAATGAACGAATCGAAGGTGTCAGTTTGCTATAGAAAAACTACCTTCAATATGGAATATGATCACTTCTAGAAGCAATACAGTGATGTGTGATGCTTTCAATTATGCGATCTATCAGTTCCATAGGAAACGAGAGCCATTGCTTTTGCAAAGCAGTTGCAAGCATGGCAAGGGTCTGAGGGGTGGATTGAGAGCAGCTAGACATCTCCCTAAAGCATCCCAAACGATAGGATTCAAATCTGGGGATCGAGCTGGCCACTCCATGTGCATAATTGTTTCATGTTGAAGATAATCATCTATGATGATTGTGTGTCTTGCATTGTCGTCCTTTAACAGGAAAGCATCACTTATTGCGCCGACATATCGGCACACATAAGCATCAAAGATGTCATCTCTATAAACCTGAGTATTCACAGTTCCCCTTGGAAAGAAATGGAGATCTGTGCGTGCACCCAAAGAGATGCCATGCCAAACACAGACACTGCCTCTTCTGTATGCATCTCTTTCACGGATGATAACGGATTCCAGGTTCTCTTCATATCAAATAATGCCTACTATCGCTTTCTAGATTAAACCTGGACTCATCCGTAAAAAGAACAGCCCTCCATTGATCAGGTGTCCAGTGGACGTGTTGTGCCCACTGTAAAAGGTCCCTCTTGTGGCGTGATGTGAGTAGCCCACAAATGGCTGGTCGCTTCACATACAGACCACATTCGTGAAGCCTTCTACAAACAGTTGACGTTGACACCAACCCTCCGGTGGCTGCAGCAAGAGAGGACCTAAGAAGAGTTGAAGTAGCGGTTCTATTTCTGCATGCACATAATGTCAAATATCGGTCATCGGTGCTCGCCATAGCAGTTGGCCGTCCTTTGCTGAACCTCCTAGATGCCGAATCTGCGGTTTGAAATTGCCTCCAAAGTCTGAAGCACAGAAGGACACACATTTAGCCGTCTGGTCACTTCTGATTGACTTTGCCCTGCCTCTAGTCTCCCAATGGCTCTCCATCGTAGTTCTTCAAGCAAATGATGCCTGGAGGTCTTTGTTACGAATTGGCTATCTCAGATTTTTGATGTCACTAGCACAGTGAAATATGTGGGCTTGCTCTCAAACATGGACTTTTATGCTCCTCGCAGATGACATATTCCGAGGGCGCGCCACTAATTTGCATATTGCAGTTTTACTCAGCTACTCTTACTTGGCAACATATTCAAATTTTACACAGTCTTTCTTATTTTTGAGGGAGTTATCGCTATTTTTGTTATTTTTCCTTAATTTATGATAACCATCAGTGTATTTCATTTGCAAAAGTAGGGATTAAGTAAAACGATATTTCTATGAGAAAGGCTGAATTTACAGATGTTGAATCATATTCTATGGAAAGAAAAGCTGCTTTGCAGTGCTTATTTTGCAGTAAGGTTCATGAGACTAAAGATTGTTTCAAGGGTCGTAATCTTAAACTAGAAGAAAAACATTAAAGTATTTTAAAGTGTAATAAAGGTTGTTTTTCGTGTCTGAAGCCAAGTCATTTATTAAGAAATTTCAAAACATATGTTAAATGCATCATTTGTTGTAAGAAACACTAGCCAATTATGTGTTCAGAAGTGAAGCATAAATTGAGAGCCTTAACAAAGGAAGATTTCAAATGTGATTCATTTATGATGCACTCAAATTATAGTGATTCTGCTGACATTTTGCTGCAGACATTGTTACTTATAATAGAAGTGCATAGAAAACGAACTATAGTAAGAGAGCTTATCGACGCTAGTTCCCAGCGATCTTACGTTCTGAATTCAGAGGTTGGAAAACTTGGGTTAAAGGTGTCAAGATCAAAGTTTCTATATTATACATCAAGCAAGTAAGTCCTTTAGAAGTAAATCCTTACAAGGCCAACCAGTTGGCCTTGATCCTTATCCGTAGTAGTCATATCATAATGATTGTTCAAGTCCGAATCATTGGACTCAGAGTCTGTAGTCATTATTATCCATAGTGTAAGCGAGGCCACAGACACTTTTACGCAAACACAATATCACTAAAATCCAAGTAGCACGAGGAAATAGAAGGACCCAGAACTGCCGTAGCTAACCCTGCTACGAAGCACGTGGCACGGGCGGGAGGAAAAACTCTTCCATTAACCTGCATTTTTTATTTGATTTTTTGCCCGATGGGCAGAAAGACTTGAGGTATCCAAAGCAAAAAACTTTTGTGTGGTGCTTGATCAAAGAATTTGCATTGTAGACTTTCTTTGGCTTGATGTTTAATGAGCAATGAATTTCTCTGCTGATGTTACCTTCAGTATGAATGAAAAGTGGAATTTGTTTTTTTTTATCAGTTGGAACGAAAGGGTAAGAAAAGTGTGATTGAATGGTGTATGGAGAAAATATTAATTGCAGCATCGTATAAATGTCCTGTTTGTGAAATTAATATGAAATTGGTGAAATTGGATGAGCAAAAGCATTGTACAGATGGTTATGAGTGGATGTGTACAGTTACGCGAGGTGAATGTAAACATCGAATTACAAGGTCTGTTCGAAAGGATTTGTGGTTTACGAAGAGAAAATTGAGCATGTGTGATATTTTTAGAATTACATATATGTGCCTGGGCAAATGCAGAAATGATTTCATCCATTCTGAGTTAGGAATGGCTAAAAACACTGTGACATACTGGAAGAGTTTTTCCAGGGAAGTATGTATAGAGTTATGCTTGAAAGAAAATGTAATGCGTGGTGAAGAGGATGCTTGTCAGGCAACAGAACAATTAGATTCGTATCTGGCTGAGCATATGTGGAGAAGCCAGAAGAAGGAATCGATCACTTGCAAGTTAATGCAAATATTTCTAGATAATATCTCGACAGTATATTCTGTAAAAGGTGAGGAATAAAGGTAAGTGTCATTATTATTAGCTAAAATGAAATATCAGATGAAGACTCATTTGGCAGCTTATTCATTAAACAATGATTTTTTATTTAAGAAATTTTATTTTCATTATTAGATAATGATAATATTCTCGCAACTTTATATTTGTAATAACTCAAATCGATGGGATTGTGGGCTCTGTCACTCGCCAGTCTCATGATAGCTGATACTTTCAGTTGACATTGAAGCTGCTGAACTGTTTGCAGATGAATTTATTGAACTCCCAAATAGTGAAAAGTTATCTCAACAAATTTACAATGCTGATGAAACTGGTCTTTTCTGGCAATATGTACCACGAAATACCTTGGCAGACTCTACAGAAAAGGCTCCACCTGGGTCAAACATTCCAAAACGAGACTAAAGACTTAAACATGTGCAAATGCT
>KK121160.1:523942-556197 GCA_000611955.2 Stegodyphus mimosarum
GTGTGAACTTTTCGTTATCGAAAAAAATACATGACAATGAGCATTGAAAAGCGTAAATATTTTCCCCATATTGTGCAAATGAAAGAGCATGGATGACACAAGTGTTATTGCATGATTGGTTTGAAAACCATTTCATGCCCGAGGCTCGGCAAAATTTTAATTCGGTTGGTTTACCTGATGATGCAAAAGTTATCCTGATTGTAAACAACTATACGGCTCATACTTCACTTAAAGTTTTAGCAAAAGATAAGGTTTTCACATTATTCTTTCCTCCAAATTGTATAATTTCTACATGCCATCATAGTAGATTTAAACTGATGATCTAATATCCAAAAAAATTCCTCTAAATTTGGTATCATCGAAAGTCCTGATGATTGTACTGTATTTTCTTATGCAAAATTAACATGATTCAACAAATTGGAAAACATGATATTATAAATATGATGTTCATCATTATTATATTTCAAAAGAATTTTGCTTAATACCATCTTCAATGCCATCAGTTAATCATATTCCTAATTTTTTTTTTCTTTTCTTTATAAATTACTTTTTGGTAGGCATAATGTACATTTCTCTGTCATAAAACATAGTTAAAAAATGGACAATATTATTCAAAAACAGTCCTGGATTTATTTTGAAAACAAAGGTGGGATGATGTGAAATTACTTTCTTTTGAAAGTGAAGAAGTGGTCAGTGTCTATTACTGCAATGTCTGTTCAAGGCAAAACACTATGTCATTTTATAAATACAAAGCAAAATTTTTGCCTTGATAAAATTTATAAAAATTTCCTTGATGATTAGAGACATGTGCATCATTCAGTAATTTTTCCGCTAATCTGTGCAAGTTTTTGAATTTTTTACATAAAATAATTCTCTATTTTAATGTAAAAGAATTCTTTAAAGGAAATCGGGGAAAAAAATTAATTAGCGTGTTAAGGCATATGTGAAAATTTATTACTTTTGAATTCAAGGCTGTGAAGTTTCAGACTTCTTTCAGTGCTTCCTAATCACAGTTTATGTGAAAGATATGTTATTATGAAGAAATATATGAAAGATATGTTATTGAAATGAGGGTATAGACCTTTTTAATTTTTGCAATTTAAAAAAATGATTAACTAAATTTTCTTCATATAGATAGTACTTTTCAGACACTAAAAGGTGGATGATAAATTTATATAACTGTAGTACGATAACGACATTAAAATTCTACAGCTGAAATATATGTATCATATTTTTAACTAATGTAATAAAAATTTTGATTATACATTTTTCTCAATTTTACATCTTTTTTCTCCTTTCTTTCAAGTGATAGATATATACACAGTCCAGTCACATTAATGTGACCATCTGTCAAAAGCCAGAATAACCACCTTTCGCAGAGCGGACTGCTGCGAGACGTGCAGGAAGAGAGTCACATAGGTCCCTGAAGGTGTTCTCTGGGATGTTGAGCCATGCCGACTCTAATGCCGTGGCCAGCTGCGCTAGATTACGCGGTTGAGGATCCATGGCGCGAACAAATCGATCGAGATGGTCCCACAGATGCTCGATTGGGTTTAAGTCAGGTGAGTTTGCTGGCCAGGGGAGGACGGTAAACTCATCCTGGTGCTCTTCGAACCACGCACGTACACTGGCAGCTGTATGGCACCTCGCATTGTCCTGCTGGAAGATGCCATCATCCTGAGGAAAAACAATGCGCATGTAGGGGTGAACATGGTCCGCAAGGACAGATGCGTACTTGTATTGATCCATTGTGCCTTCCACAATGATCAGTGAACCTAGAGAATGCCAGGAAAACATTCCCCAGACCATAATGCTCCCGCCTCCAGCTTGGACCGTTCCGGCAATGGTTGCAGGGTGGTTCCTTTCAGAGGTTTCACGCCTTATACGCCAACGTCCATCTGTCCGATGGAGCATAAAACGCGATTCATCCGAAAACGCAACCTGTCGCCACTCAGTGGACGTCCAGCTGCTGTACTGGCGTGCAAATTCTAGCCTTCGCCGTCGATGAACAGCAGTCAGCATAGGTGCACGAACCAGGCGTCTGCTTCGGAGGCCCAGACGCAGCAATGTTCGCTGAATAGTACTTTGGGAGACACTTTTGGTAGCCCCTTGGTTCATTTTGGTGGTCAGTTGCTCAACGGTAGCCCGTCTATCTGCCCGAACGCATCTCCGCAACCGTCGTTCGCCTCTGTCATCTATGGCCCGTGGTGCACCACATTTGCCACGTCGCTGATTTTGGACAGTCCCATTTTGCCATGCACGGTACACTTTTACCACGGCGGCACGCGAACAGTTCACAAACTCAGCCGTTTCGGAAATGCTTCCACCCTTGGCCCGAAAGCCAATGATCATGCCCTTTTGGAAGTCGGATAAATCGCTTCGTTTCTGCATTACGCCAATGATTGAAATGTTTTCCGAAGCCCTCACACACCCTTTATATACGCTCAACTGCACTGTGCTGCCACCTGCCTTCTGTGATTGGTTATTTAACTCTGACATGGAAAGTACGTGGTGGTCACATTAATGTGACTGGACTGTGTAGATGGTCTTTACTTTATAATGCTGCAGTCATATAATTTGCAATTATAGCAGAAGACATCAGTGGTTATGAAGCATGTTGAAGTGTAAGGAATGTTAAAATTTTTTACATATCCACAGAAAATTAAAAAAGCAAGTCCATGTATTATTTTAACTTGTAATACTTTTTTCTTTTAATTTATAGAACGAGCCTATTCAGCTGGACTGATAAAGAAATTGCATGATGTAAGCAAACTGAAAAGAAATATCTAAATTTTCTGATAAACATATATCTGAAGAATTTCGTCAGTTGTACTTTCATCCCAGAATGCTGGCTATAGACAGTGCTATTCAGATTGCTAAGGTATGCTATGATATATATTCTGATACTGTAATTTTATGTATAGTGTAGTCTTATCTGAGACTCACTTTAGAAAATTCTTACATATGGGTGGGGTGGGGGATTCTTCAGGTATGGTAAATGAAATTTGTAACTATATTATTAGTCTGTGTTCAAGAATAGGCAGATAGGTGTTTATTATTTATTCATTTCTACTTTTCTTTGTAACATCATTCCTTATATAACTGCTTAAAGTTCATGATATGTATAATTAGTAACTTTCCAATTCATTGTTGTAATATTGGACCAAATCTGCAATAAACTCAAAATCCCAGTTAACCCAAGATTAATTTAAAAAAAAAGAGTAACCAATGTTATATTTAACAGAGAAAAAAAAACTATAAACTATATACTTATATTTTCATGAATTGACCAAATAAATTCACAAAACCATACTAGTTGTTGCTCAGTATTGTTTACTGGCTATCTTTATAAGATTCTCAAGAAAATTATAAATAAGGTAAAGTAACATGCTGAACAAATATAAGTTAGAAGTCAAACAACAAAAATCAGTGTTGAGAAAATTTGCAAATATAATGCCGATTTTTATTGTTTGACTTCTGAATTAAAATTATAAATATTTGCTATCTCAAGCAAAATGGCCTATTTTCTGTTGATCAAAGTGTTTTAGGAAAAGCAGATTTGGTATCAATAACATAATTTTACTATAAAGTGCAATACAAAATGCTTTCCAGAAGGAAAGTAATTTGATTTCCTTCTTTTTCAGTATGGAAAAAGTGTATGATGAAAATAGAGATGAAGAATGCTTCCAGACCTCTGCCATTATAATCTACTTTCATTTAGATTTTTTATAAGATTTGTACTTTTGAATTTAAGCTTGACTGTCTGATACTCAATGTTTTCATAGAAGAAGTCTTTCAAGGATGTATGCTGAATATGACTCTTCTTAATTTGAAAATCAACTCTATCATGAAGGAACCATTTTTGGATCCCTATATGTTGATGATTTACAAATAAGTTGCCAAGGAGCAAATACGCAAGAAATAGAAATATACCTGCAAAAAGCACACAACAGGATTTTGGAAATAATCCAAGAACAGTTTCAAAATCAAGATGAAAAATTGTGCTTATGCATTTCTGCCCCAAGAAGAATCTGCATTCTGAACTTGGAAGTTTTTCTGGTTGGTTCATTGGTCCTACTGAATTCTGAAGCAAAATTTTTAGATATCATTTTTGAAAAGAAACTTGCATTTCTTTTTCTATTGTTTCTTTCTCTCATATTTTAAAAGCTTGAACAAATGTGTTTTAAAATGTAATGCAAGTCTTATCAAATATGGCCTGCGAAGCTGACAAATGCTTGATGCTTAACATATATAGAGAGAGCCGCTGTACCATTGAATATGAATCATTTAATTTATGAGCTCTGTGAGACCTTTCTTATTATTGAAACTTAATTCTGCTCATAATTAGGTTCTAAGGATTTGTTTTGGAACTATGAGAACAGGCTCTGCACTACTGTCTTGAATGCTTTGAGCCATCATTAAAGCCGAGCTAAGAATGCTTAGTGTAGCCTTTGCATTATTTTTTTAATATCATGCCACAGCCTGAACAGGCTCTATGACTTCCAGTGCTTGGGAATCAATACAGTATAAAGTCCAAAATTATCTAAAATCTCGACCTTTAGACCACCAGCAATCTTTTTTTTTTTTTATGCTCAACCATGTGCATTTATATTTTTTCATAATAAAATATGTGGAAAGTCCAGATTCCTAATTTCAGTTGGTACTGAATAAAATACCTCATTATGTACGAAACCATCATTTATTTCCATAAACCTGTATGATTAATAATTTGGCTCCATAGATGCCCTTTTATATACACAGGGTGGTCATAAAGGAACTTGGCCAACATCTGCACTTCTAGTGTCTGTTTGGATTAGTCGATGAAGATGAGATTGCAAATACAGTTATTTGGAGGTATGCGCTTGAAATTCTGTGAATGGCAACACAGAGGCGCTGACAGTTACAGTAATAGTTACAGAAAATCGAAAATGTTGGATGGCAATGCCAATTTCTTCTGGTCGCAAAATGTTCAGCACATGTGAAAACCCTAAATAGCGTTGGAACATGTATGTCCAAAAAAGAATAAATGTCCAAAAAAGGATATGTTATGCATACACAAAAAAAGAGTTCTGAAAATTTCAATGAAGATATCTATTTTGACCACTATCAAATGCAGTCTAACAATGTTTTTGAGTGACATTTATATGTAAGAACAGACTAGAGCACTCTTTTTCCCCTGAAAAAATTATAAAACTGATTTAAAATGGATTCTGAAGAGATTTTTTCGTGGCATCTGTGTGTACGTATGTGTCTTGCATAACTCAAAAGCGAGTAGCCTCGGAAGCGTTTTGTATATAGGACTGCTATGACATGTAGATGTGCACCTCCTATTTTGGTTGCAATCAGCTGCACCAAAAGTATATAAATTTATGCATATATATATATATCCACTCTGTTACTTGGCTCAGTGAGCTCAGTTTTTTTATTCTTATAAGTTGGTAAATTGTGCATTTTTTGCTTTAAAAATTGTGGAATTGTGTTGTTCTTATTTTCCGGTTCAGGTTCTTATACCTTTAGTAAATCAGCATGCAAGATTTATAGAATTATCAACAATTTAAAAGTTGTTTAAGTGTGGCTAAGCCTAATCGTTTTTCTCATGGCAGACATATTTGTTTACATTTGAAACTTAGGAGAATATTGGGTTTGTTGCCAATCTCAAGAAACTAAGCTTTGCAACAACAAAGATAACACCTTCTTTTATTATTGTGAGTTAAATCATGCTTAATCTGTTGTAGAATTTATTTGAAGAAATAAGTGTTTAAGATTTACTTCGTAATTTTTAATATAGACAATTTGAGTTTTTATGTATTTTTGCCTTGTCGCGAAGTGAGAACTGAATTAATTGAATGAGAAATACTGAATCCTCTGCGAAAAAAAAATTTTTTTTCTTCTCTTTTTTTTTTTTTGTTTTGTTTAATTTTTTTACACATTGTTTCAGATTTGTTATAGTATTTGAATAGAGCATGCATGTGGCAATGATTAAGTAATTCTCCAGGTGACATACATAATTTTTGTGTATTCTAATGAGTTATAAAATAAATGAGATGTAACACTGTTAAGTGAAGCTAGTGCCAGAATGTCGCTGTGGTAAGCAAATACAGTGAATTTTAATGAGTGCATTTTTTCTGTTGTGGTTTATGCACTATCGACAAAGTAAATTTAATTGAATCCAATAAGTTTATATGAAATGCAAAATGTTGTGGTGTACATCAGATGTTTTGTGTATGCATGACACACTCTTTTTTGAAAACATTGGTGCCGTTCCAACGTTATTTAGGGTTTTCGAATGTGCTGAACATTTTGTGACTGGGAAAAGTTGCATTGCCATCCGACATTTTCGAGTTTCTGTAACTATAACCGTAACCGTGAGCGCCCCTATGTTGCCATTCACAGAATCTCGAGCACATACTCTGAATAACTATATTTGCAATCTTATCTCGATCAGTTAACCGGAACGGATGCTAGAAGTGCAGATGTTGGCGAAGTTTCTTTATAACCACCCTGTATGTATCTCAAACCAAAACATTCTACATCAAAACATCTTGGATTTTACACCAACTGAATAGTTTAAATCCATGGTGCTAACATGGTGAATCTCTGTTTATTATTTTTCATTTTTATCACTGTACGACACATGGCAGTTTAAGGAATGGTTCATGCAACAGTGACTCAACAATTCATTTTTAGTAATTGAATATCAACGAGTGTCATAACTTATTATGTTGACATTATGCTTGGTATTGATTACAGGCTTTAACTAACTGTGCTGAGAAATGTTAAGTGCATTGACAGAGAGAAATTTAACAGCAATTTCTTTCTTTATGTAAAAAATAGATTTTATAAATGATACTCATAGTTTAAGAGATAACATTTATTGCTCTTTGAATTGAGAATAACTAATTAAGTCCAGGACTGTTATCAGAGCTGATGCAGCCAACTTTAGGGAAGGCAAAATTTTTAGAATTTAGAGAAACACCAAACAACAAAATTAAGGGATAGCAAAATCTTTAGTATTTAGGGAAAGCATTGAGATACAAAATTTAGGACTGACAAAATTTTAGATCTTAAAACATCTAGAGACTGCACTAGGCCACAAAATTTCTAGCATTAGCTCTGGATATGCCTTAAGTATATGTGGGAGTTTATTGGGACTTGTATAAGCCTGCCTAACATGCAAGGAATAGTTGTAAGTGTAATAAATAACTAATATAATCCAAGCTTAACTTTGTCAGTGCATGATAGAGCAAAACAGAATTTAGCAGAATGACAGTCGCCAGTCTCAGGATACATCACCAGTAGTGTATAGAGGATTCTAACTAAGCATTATGATAATAGCCTTGAATTTGTAGGTTTTCAGGTATTGCAAACAAAAAGTGAATTTTTCTAATTAATGGAATTTGTGAAACGTGGAGAAGTGATAATAAATGAAGATGTTGTAACAGCTTTTCATTGTGACCCTAATCATCAGTCAACTAATGGAGGATGAAATCTTCAGTATGGTTCTAAATCCAGAAAATATTGGTATCAGTAGTGAAGAAAGTTACATAGAGCGGAGAATGAAGAAAATTTTGATTGACAATTTTCTGGGAATTTTTGATTTGGCAATTACTGTTCTTTAAGTTTGAAACTTCAAGTACTGAATAAGAAATTATGTCTGTCTATAGAATTAAAAAGGAAGTATTACCACAAAAAAAGAAGCAACTTACATTGAAAAATGTTTAATAAAACAAAAGATGTAAATACTGAGCTTTTTTTTATTAATTTTATTCTTTTAAGGTGATAACTTCTACATGTCAACTTACTGAGTTTAGTATCTGGAAGAATCCAGAATCATTGAAGTCCCAATGAGTCTGGATCTCCGACTTTGTACTGTATTTATCCTCTGTACCAAGTGCAACAATTTTGTATCCCTCCTTTTAGTTTTTGTGTTTGAATAGTTGAGCAAGATTATTGCTTGAATAATATGAAGGAATAGGAGAATTTCTTCAGTCCTTTTCTTTCTTCAACACTTACTGTCATGAGCCACATCTTCAAAATTTGAATAATTTTTTATACTTCCTTGTGGATTGCACTAATGATGCGATGATTTAGTAAACACACACAGTTATCTTAAAAATTATCTTCCAATTTACTGTAATGGATCAGAATTCAGTAATCACATCGGATCTATTTTCGTCTGCAAAAATAAGCAGAGGTAATAAATTTCACCAAGTCTGTTTTGCTTTTAATGCCTTTTGCCATTTATCTTTATTATTTTTATCAGAACACAGCAGACAAAAATTGTCATCTGTTTAGATTCTATGAGTGTTTTAATGTTATTATAATCCTTCTCACACAGTATTCTTTAATTGATTAGCATTCACCCTTTAATTGTAAAAGTAATTAAATTGAAACTTCTGAGAGTATTATATACTACAGCCTTTACTGCTAGGTTAGAGTTCATATAGGGATTAAAAACAAAGAATTGTCAGATGTAACTGCAAAATCAGTCAGGAAAATGACCTGTTCTCCATATAGACATACATAAAGTCATTATTCAAAAATGCTTACCAAAAACAGTTCTGGAATACCTAGGTCAATAATAAACTGAAACCAGATAAAACTGAGAGCGAAATGTTAAGAGTTAGGTATACATTGTAAAGATGGGTCACTTACTCATTGACATCTACACAGCAGAAAGGCTGTCCCTGTCTGCCCTGAATGTGTTGTGTATCCATCTAGCATATTTTAGTTGAGTATATTAGATCATCTAGCATATTTCAGTTGATTTTTAATTCCTCTTGCCATTTATATTTTATAAACACAGGTATCTCATTTATTGCTTCACTGAGACCGAAATCCCATTTAACATTTTCAAATACATTAAATTTTTATTGTAGTTTATTTTTACAGTTTAGTTTATTTTTAAAAATTTGACAGTGCAATTTCATGTTTTAACGCTAATGATTTCCGCTGACTGTGAGTATATTCACAGTTTTACCTTTCAATTTAAGAGATATTTGCACCACTGTTGCGGCTTTATTTCTAAAATTTCAGCTACCGAGCTCTATGGAAAGATGTATATTATAACAATTAAATATTTTAAAGTTCAATGAAATGTGAAGAGATAGATAATAATGTAATAAAATACCAGATTTTATCTTATTCAGGGCTCCGGCTGAATTTAAGCTTTGAATATGCAGTTTAATTTAATATTCCAAGAAATGATAAAAACAAGAATCATTTACCATTCTTTATCCAGCACACTAATAAAAAGCATGTAATGCATCACTAATGAGAATATAGAGAATGCTAGAAATAGAAGGGACTATGCAAGGATATTTTAATGGAAATGTGTAAGTATGAAAACAGAGAGATGAGTCAAGCACTGTATGACCATTATTTGCTGCTGATATAATTCTAACTCTCAAGCAAAATGTAACGGGGGAAAGCATTTTCCATTAATCTGAGGATGAATCCCTAAGCTGAGAACAAATGCAAGTGACAATCCTCCTTATTTGGTTACATCATTCCAAGTCTGCACGTGTCCTTTTCTGCAGAAAGTCACTAGCATTGGACATGCTCCTCATTTCTAGTAATTTTGGGTACATAAAATATATCTGCTATTATAAAGTCATTTCATTTCTTGGAGAATAAGGCTTTATATTGTGAATAGTGGGGGGGGGAGTGTTCTGTACCTAAAGAACATGGGGAAGTACAAGCACACATTGAATTAATTTTTAAGGTTTACTTAATATTAAAATAGAATTTTCTGTTGAAATTATGGTTCAGTTACATAAAGTGAGTGATTAGATGTGAGTATAATTACAATTTGCTTAAAAAAACTGAGAAGCGCCAGAGCCAGTAATGCTGACCACAGTTTATAATCATTTTGTATACCGACACTTTTAATTCTGTGTTATGGCATAATTTTAACTTGTCAGTTACTTGTGGTTTAAATTAATTTTTGACTTCATTTGTTGATCTTGTGCTTAGTATTTGCTTTTATGTTGTTTTTTACTGATGTAGTTTCCTGTTATATTTATGCTTTCGTTTGATGTCCATACATGGTTGCATCAGTTTTAACCTTACTAATTATTTGTAAAATGTCTGGTGCATAATATTTACATCCATCAACCAACCAACCAATCAATCAAGTTTATTTGGTAATATTAATTAAATCAGTATTCAGAAACAAACAAACAAAACAAAAAACACTAAATTATGAGGGAGCAAATATTATTAAAAGTAAAGGTAAAGTTATAAATAGTATCGTTACTTCTAATAATGTTTGTTAGACGTGAAGATACTAAGTATACCTGTTTTTTATATCATAAATAATAATTGTAAATAATTTTATATATTCTGAATATATATGATTAAAGTACATGCTATGTGGATAAAAACAATGGTAAAAATATATTTCAGGATGCCCTTTGGCGAAAATTGTGGATTTTTTGGTGCCATTCCTGTTTACATGCAACACCCTCCCCAGTAAAATGACCTTCAAAACATAATGTTACTTTTTTTTATACCTTAAGAATTTTAAGGTATTCAGACTGCAACAGATGGCGTTACCACCGTGTGATGTCATATGGTCGTCATGGTATCGAGAATTATCTTTTTTTTTTTTTTTTTTTTTTTTTTTTTTTAATGGTGGTTAATAGTGTAAGAAAATGCTATTGTGTTTTCTTTAGTGGAAAATATTCAAGTGTTCAGTCACCTCAGGCAGGCTTACTTCATATTAAAAGTGATACTATATTAGAGTGTTTATTTATTACTGTTTACAGTCCATTTTTCTCGTCTTCAAGCAAAATCAAAACAAACTACATAATTAAAACCAAAGTATATATAATCTCAATAAACTGCATTTTAAATCAGACAAGGAAATAACAAGAATGGAAATACATGTTATCTAGTCTACACAGTACAAAAAGGAAATATCAACTTACCTTATTTGAAAAGTTCTGTTTCTTTGGTATCTGTGACACATAGAATTCCTTAACAGCATCCAAAAACTATTTAAAATTATCTAAACTAGAATCTGTGTACTGCTGTCACCAGATAAATTCACAAAAATAAAAATAAAAAATATCTCCCAGACTGTCGGTGGCATTTCTTTCAAAAATCCTTTTTTATTACACCCCACATACCTTCCATAGTGTTGATATGAGCTCCAGTTTCCAAATCCTTAATTCTCACTGCGTAGCTTACTGAGAAGTGAATGAAGCCATTTAAATCTTCATTTACACACCAGTCAATTAATGCTTTTTTCCCCATTCATTCCAAATGATATAGAAACTTCAAATTAATCATATCACAGGCAACCAAGAAATCAAAATCACCACGTTGACACATTGCAACCAGTCACGTCATGATAGGGTTTCCATAACATTAAATGTAAAATACTCAGGTTACCATAAAAGAAACAACAACTTGCTGCTGATCCAAGAAGTACCCTAAAGTATAGACTAACCAAAACAACTTTCAAATACTGTGATGTCCTCTGCTGTTACCTTATGAATTTTTTCTCCCCTTTTTATATTGCCCACCAGCGGTTGTGCGATAAAGTCACTAAACTCTGGTTGTTCAGTCCGAGTTTGAATTCTGCGAATGGACTGGCTGCATGGGCGTTTTTGTAGTTTTCCCCATGTGTAACATGTATATGAACCAGTTACCTGAAGAAAGTCCTTCACGAAGGCATACCTTCCCTTAGGCAGATAGCACTCGAGACTTTACCATAATCACATAAACCAAACCAAACCCTTCTTGTATTTTCTGAAGACAGTTTTACTTCATACTGATTTGTAATAACTTTTGTATCATTCTACAATAAGCAAATTTAACTTGGTTTTGGACAGAAGCGTGGTTAACCCTTGTACATTTAATCTGTGCTGTTTATTGGAAGTTGACTGTAGTACCAACAGATTTGAATAAAGTGAACAAACACATTATCCATTGCAGTTCGTCAGACAATGGAAATGGCTAAACAAGTTGAGTCAACAAATTATGTTCAAGTTTTTGCCTATGGTATCGCTAAGAATATCTATATCTTTCTGAAAAGGACAGCACACAAGAAATCATTTATGGGATAAAAATAATGTGCTACCTACATGTATGTCACATTTATATTTTAATTAAATCCAGTTTTAAACAATACCCTGTATCTCTGCCTTTTAAAATTTCTGCAAAATTTCCTTTATATGACTGAACAAGGTATTTTTCATTTCTTTGCCTTGGACTTTTTCCTGATTAACTGTTGATTGCATGTGTATTAAAAACCAAGCATTCTTGAAAGTTCAAGATAATAATGTAATAAATATTATGATGCACATATTCTTAAATTCTTAAATCCTCAGACAGGCCCTCTGAAAGTGTTTACTACTTCTGGGAACGTAAATAAACATTAGTACTGAACATCACATTTCTAAAGTAACTACTTATAGAGGTGAGAGAGGATTCTTTTTATCTGCTTTATAAAAAGCAAAATCAGCTATATTTTGTTTTTCAAAATTTACGTGATTACTTGATTTCTGTCCTGTAGAGGAATAACCATGCTTGAAAAATGGTTTGGGTCTTCATAATTTTTTATTAGTGTGAGCTTGCTGTAATTTTTTTTCTGCTAATTATTGGCAATGTTAAAAATATTCAGTGCAGTTTCTGTATTTGAATAGGTTTCAAGTAAACTAAATCTGTGAATTGTATTTGAAAGACCTAAATTTGTACTTATTTTGGAGTCCGAAATCATTAGAGTAGCATTAGATATTAAAGTGCTTTAATTTACCTAAATCCAAAGATATTAATTTTCCCTATCATATGTATTTTCATCTTATATATTGATTTTTCATATCATTATTTTGATCACTTGCAAGATAAAGTATCTATCATTTCTTTTTTATACACTGTCTGGCAGAAAAAAGTGCAATACATTGCAAGAATAGGTAGAATATGATGCAAATTTGCTTACAGAGAGAAAATGTATATATAAGCGATTTTAATTTTTAAAAGGTAACACAACAACAGCAATCGATTGTACAGGGTTATCAGTCGGAAGTAGATCTCTTGCAGTGATACAAAAAACAACTCTTCGAGGTGCAGACGAAATGAACGTGTGAATGGATCAATGACTTTGCGATTTCACCCATCCTGATGGATGCGTGACTTTACGCAACCATCTCTACAGTTTGTCCTCCGACTGAGGGCAGATCAAACAAAGAACGGCCATTCACGTCTTACATATTCTGGACCTGTGTGAAATCGGGACACCTCTGTGATCAAAAAAGCATCTGGGTGCCTCGTATTGTATGCTGGCTATGCAGCTGAACCTTGCATTGTCTGCTGCAGTGGTTGTCATGCAGAAAAGCAGCATTTGAAACCATTGAAGATAGGTAAGCATCCGACTACGGGCATATTTATAAGTGGGGCAGGGCATCAGAAACTCACCATGGGTCATACGGGTGTAGTTCTGCCTCTTTGGCTATTAAGCTTTGCTCCAGTTTTGATGGAGAATCTTGGGGACAGTACAAAAGTCTCCCAGCACCCGCGGTTAGAAAAATTTTACTAGTGATGCTGTCGACGAGAGTAATGAGTCAGTAAGGCGAGAGATCTTAATAAATGAGAGTGTGTTTACCTTACTACTGAGTCAATGTTTTATTATACAGTCCACTGTGTGATTCTTAACCATATTATTTATGAGAATGAAAATCAGCGTACACACAGTATATCACCCATGTATTGTCATGCTGTCATTGTGGCTCTTATACAAACTGATAATTCACAGCGATGGCATTCCAGACAACGATGCCACGTTTGCGACCAGTATGTTGTTCGAAGTCACAGAAAGAGAGAAGACTGGGCCTATTTACACTTTGCCTCCAGACTCTTATTTGTCGACTATAATAAAACAGAAACGAGACTTGTCACTGTACCCTATCCTGTGCCATTTGGTCGTCCAAGTGGTTCTTTCCGGACACCACTGCAGTTTGCATTCATTGCTGGCTTTGCTTCAGTGGGAGTTTTCATAAAGAGTGTTATAGCTGCAAGCCACTTTCGACCAGTCGTCTGAAAACTGTTTCTGCTGATATTGGAGCTTTCTTACCTCCCTGTTCATCCTGCACCTTGCTGGCAGTTGTGATTTAAGGGGATCCATTTAGGTATATCAGTAACCCTGGCATGATTCACATTCCCTTCTTCAATTAATCTTAAAACATTTTGTACAATGTTTTCAAATAGCACTGTGTCAGCTGTAGGGCGGTGCAAGGACCAACTAGCCATTTGTAGGCATAAAATAAGACTCCTCAGGAAAATGTATATTACCTAAACTGACTTCAGCATCGTATAATAGGTATTCTTCAGCTACACGTCTTTTGAAATAAAACAAAATTTCCCATGGCAACATTTCCAACTGCTGTCTTGATCTGATATTTCATCCCCCTTTTTTTTTATTTTAGTGCACTATTTAGTGTAGAATGAGAGTTTTTTTAAGAAGAAATTTTAAGTTTTTCATTTAGAAAGTAATGGTTTCTGCAGGGAAAAAAATATATGTTATTAAGCATACTCTCAAGAATAACCGAGTCTATTAACGTATTTAAATATTTTTTTGGTAGGCATTTTTTAATTTTTAAGTTTAATTCATGTGAATAAAATTGTACTTATAAGAGGTAATTAGGGTGAAAAGTATTACTTCAAAAACTAAATCCAGCTCTTACCCAGGTGCGATTGTTAAATCTGTGTAATTAAACAAATAAATTGATATTTTCCAGTGTTTTTGTAAAAGACAAGGTAAATAACGTACAAAATTTTAAAAATATAATAGCATTGTAAGAAAAGGAGAAACAATAACTGCTTAAAGTCTTTGGTTAAAAATTATCGTAAGAGAAAGGAATCAGCTATAAAGAATATAAATTAAACAATTAATGTTTTTGTTGTCGTGTCCATTATCATATGGAACAATGGTTGCCACAGCCTACTCCGAAGAGAGGTTGGACTTCTATTTTCCAACCCTAAATTTTAGGAGGAGCACCCCGGGGGTCTCCCACCAAACCATACGAGAAGCTTTACGGCCTCGCCGCATATTTGGAGTGCCGCCATGCCGAACCGACACTATACATTTATAAATATCAATGTATTCTCCGGGATTCGAACCCGGGCCCTTTGGTACCATAGTAGGTCCCCCTAACCACTATACCGTCTGGGCGACTAAACACTTAATGATGCAATTAATTGAACGAATTCGATAAGACCCATCAGGGGATGTTTATCTGCAGTTCTTTCATCAGCTGACATCAAGGAGTATTTTAAAAAGCATTTCTGCCCTTCCTGATACCTAAAAGTCATTCCTTGAAATATTTTAATGAATTGAGTGTGCTTTCAAAAATCAAGAATAACAAAATTTCAAAAGTCAGTAATCCCGTATGCTTTTTTAGAATCCTTATCCAAAGTCTGAATAATAATTGTAAACATTTCCAAATTAAAATTATAAGCTGTACATGTGCTTTGACAAAAAAAAAGCGATAGATAACAATAATAAAAACGAAAGAATTCTTAAAAACTCTGAAAATATAAAAATAATTAGTTTTAAATTTGTAAGTAATGAATCAGAAATTAATCACATTAATTACACAATTACTTATATACAAATTAATAAGTACGCCTAAAAATATATTACGTACCATTTCACTTTCTTGATGAAAAATGATCATTGTTTTTCTAGAAAGGAAATAGTGTTATTGGTGCTGTGTTATAATTTTAAAAATACATAAAAATTAAAAATATTTCCATTAAGAATTGAAAAATGTAGAAAAACACCAAGTACAGTTAAAACAATTAAAAAACAATTTTTACAATTAAAATTACAATTTTTACGCAACAGCTAACTTAAATGATAATTCCAGAATGAATCAAGCATAATTTAATTCGCAATAATAAAAGAAGACGTTACTTTGTTGTTGAGAAGCTTAGTTTCTCTAGATTGGCAACAAATCCACTAAACAAATATGTCCGCTGTCATAACTAAAAATTCGACTTAGCTACACTTCAAAAACTTTTAAATTGTTGATAATTCCACAATTATTGCATGCAGGTTAACTAAAGGCATAGAAATCTTAACCAAAAGAACAACATAATTCAATCATTTCTAAAGCAAAAAATGTACAATTTACAAACTTATAAGAATAAAGAAACTTAGCCGATATGAGTGGACATATATATATATATTTATATACTTTTGGTGCGGCCGATTGCGACCACAATGCGAGGTGCACATCTACATGTTATAGCAGGCCTATATACAAAATTTCAGCGTTCTGAGGCTCCTCGTTTTTAAGTTATGAGAGATACCTACATACATGCGTACGTACGCGCAGAGACTATTGAAAAATCTCTTCAGAATCCATTTTATAATTATTTTTGGAGAAAAGAGACTTTTATTCTGTCCCTACATACGGATGTTACTAAAAAACATCGTTAAATTGCATTCGGTAGCGGTCAAAATACACTGCCCGACATTGAAAATGAAACACCAAGAAGGAGTGGTCAGAAAGTGATGAAATTTGGGAAAAAGAGACAGCAAGCAGCAATAAGTGATCTTTATTTCAAAATGATAGTCAGAATACAGAGGGAGAACGGCGTGGATGGCGTCCTGAGGAAAGGTTCTCCATTTCCTTTCAACCATGTGCCACAGTTCGTCTTCTGAATGAGGCAGGGCCAGAGTCTGCAAACGGCGTCCAATCACATCCCACACATGTTCGATTGGTGACAGGTCAAGAGAGTACGGTGGCCAGGGAAGCATCTGTATACCTTGCAGAGCCTGTTGGAAGATGCGAGCACTGTGTGGTCGGGCGTTATCCCGCTGAAAAATTGCATTAGGCAGCCCCTGAAAGTAGGGGATTGCCACCCGCCGCAGTACATTATCCAAGCATGGTTGGGCCGTCATAGTACCCTGAATACAAACTAGAGGTGATCTGGAATCGTAGGCAATAGCGCCCCAAACCATTATGCCACGCTGTCGCGCAGTGCGGCGTTCCACCGTTACTGCCGGATTAGATCCGTCTCCACGTCGACGCCACACACGTATGTGGTGACTGTCACTGGATAAACAGAAGCGTGACTCATCTGAGAACACGCCTGAGTTTCGCCATTCTGTTATCCACATCGCTCAAGTTCGGCACCATTCTATACGTTGGCGTCTATGTTGTGGGGTCAATGGCAGTCTTCTTAACGGACGCCGTGAGTGCAGGACACGTTCAACCAGTCGACGGGAAATGGTTCTCGTCGACACGAGAACATCCAGGGTATCTTGCACATGCTGCAGAATCGCGGTACAAGTGACTTCCGTGACCGCCACAGCTTGTCGACGGATGCGTCGATCCACGCGTGCTGACGTCACTCTGGCTTCACCTGCACCCCTCCTTCTTCCCACATTTCCTTGTTCCAACCATGTTCGCCGTAGCCGATGCACCGTGCTCGCATCCATGTAGGTGTCAGCTGCAATTTGACGTAAGGACCAACTCGCCGTTCTCAGTCCGATCACCATACCTCTCATAAAATCGTCTATCTGCTGTGAGTGCCTTCGTTGACGGCGGCCTGGCATTCTCTCCTATTACACGTATCCTCCGGGACAAAAACAAACTTTCTTCGATAATTCGTCTGGCAGAAATAACGACACGAATATTGCCCATTCTGCGCGTTCCTACCGTTGTATCTTACTTCACGTGCGTCGGAAAGCTGCGAATTTCACATCATTCGCAGAACTCAGTCACGTGCGTCTACTCTAAAATTTGCATAAATTTCTGACCACTCCTTCTTGGTGTTGCATTTTCAACGCCGAGCAGTGTAAATATGTTCGTTGAAATATGGTACCTGAAATTTTTCGCGATTAGAATACTTCCTTTTTACTTTGTACTACGTGTGGAATACATCGATGATTAATCATATTACGTCAACACTGCTACCAGATGGCACTACTGGTCGGTATACATAAATTGCTTCTTGGAGATCCACTATATTTTTATGATATTACATGTCAATTTCTTAATATTTTCGCGCGTAAAAGTTTATTTTAGATACATGTAAGATGGGGGAAACTAGTCCGCTTTACAGATTCCCAAACAGTGTCAAAGTATCAGTATTCAGAGGTTTTCTTCTCAGAAGTGGCACCACTAATTTGAAAACTCATGTTGCACCAAGATGTGTTAAATATGCTGGTTTCCGCAGAACTGGCAGTTGTGACCACCAGGGGCCTATAGATACTCCCAAGTGTGAAAATTGCTGTAGACTCCATACAGACTCATATAGGGGATGTCCTAAATTTCCAACTTATGAAAGGAAAAATAGTAATGTTGCAATAAATTCCATTGTGAAACCAGGAATAAGTTATTCTCAAGTCTTTAAACCAGCCACTAATGAAGCTTCACTACCCCAAATTTGAGTACTGGATCAATTCTCACAAGTCCTGCTGCACATCATCAGACTAATAAGCAAACTAAACTGTCTAATAATTCTAACAAAAGTGAACTTGCAGGTTTCCTTGAATTGTTTCAAGTTATGAATCAATTTCACACAGAGTCTAGATTAAATATTCTTAACATAAAAACTTTTAAAAGCAAAATGAATATTCTCAAAGACTAAAGATGTACTAGATAAAATGTTTGTCTTATACCAAATACTCGATGAAATACACGAGTTATCTAATAAAAATTAATTATGGACGTCGATCCAACTTTTACCTACCCCCGTCCCATTCATTGCCTTTGCTCGACTTACTCTTTTATGTTGTGCATTTTCAATTACTACTTACCATTGTGAAAATAGACCGATTAGTTCTGTGAAACTGTTTCTGCAATCATTGGAATTACTTTCTAAACTCTACTTTTTAGTTGGTTTTTCACACACACATCTTCTCACGTACGTGCCCAGATTTTCCTAGCCATCTGACAGCTAGGAGTAGCTAATCGCTCCTTCGGTTCAATGTCATTTTTACTTGAAGTTATCAGGAGAGTTTCATTTACCTTAGAACTTACGTGAACATTTATTGCTATCATCCTACCCATCTTTAACCTGCTGATAATTATTAACAACTCACAAGCATTCGAAAATCTTCAACGTTGTTATACCGGTTTAACGAATTCACGCGGGTATTCGACAACTGCGATTGCTTTCCGCCTGAACCGAGGTTCTCAGTTTTTTTGGAAGACGAAAGTGCATTAGTATTGCACTGGCATGGTAACTTGATTTTACATTTTGGTTATGGATCACTTGCAGATTTTCTGCAAATTTGTGCAACAGTATTCCGATTTAGAATTAATCGGTTTTAAATTAGGTTTCATAACTTTTACATATTTTTTTAAATGACGGAACATGAATATTTGCCTTCTTTAAAACCTTTCTGGAAATGCGTGTGTACGACCAACAGTTGCAAAAATAAAGACAGCTTAAAAACTTTTAGGTAGATTTGGTAAAAAAGAAAAGAAAGAAGATAAAACTAAATAATTTCCCAAGTAATTTAGAGAAAGAAATGTGTAATGCGACTATCAGTTTGGCGCGAGACTATTATTATTGCTATCAGTTAGGCGGAAACGTAAATAAATGCAAAAGCAAATAAAAATGATGGTAAGCAGGTTAAAACTTCATCAAGACTGAACCGAAGAAGTTAGCCGTTTTTCCACCTTTATGTGTTAAGAATGTGAATATACGTAGACAGCCTTTTTGGCCTGGTGTTTCGAAAAGGGAAAAAATAAGTTTTATGGTAAGATTTCCTTGTACTTCAAAATAAGTTTCACACAGTTTACTGTGTAACTGTGTTCGAGATTTGTAAAAACTAACCGTTCTCCTTCCTCCTAATAAACTACAACAAAGATCAGATGGCTGCCACTCTTATAATGACAAACTATGAAAAAGATAATTGAGGCTTGGTTCTATCAATACTCCCACCTTTTGATTGATTACATACACGTAATCGAAACTGATAAAAAAATTAAAAAATACTGTATACACAAATAACAAGACTAAAAAATAAATACTTTATATACAAAGAACAAGGATAAATAGTAAACAAAAAGAAAATTAAGTTCCTAAATGATGAACTATAACTTCAGTAGTGTTCAGATTAGAAATTTTGTGATCCACTTCCAGTCACGACATTCTTAATGTCCTTTGATAAATCTTGAATTAAATTAGTCTTCGTAATTATGATAGAAAATTGTCTTTATCCTGCGTTTGTTTCATCTGCCTCCAAAGATGAAGGTATTTCTAGAGGGCATATTCTCTGGATTTGTCTAATACTCCAACCATGGTTTTGACACGAACTACTCAAATGTTGCCGTCTTTTCCTGGATATAGCACAATCATTTTTGCTAGAGGCCTCAGCACTTTGCGTTTGTCTTCACACTCGATGAGAAGTATATCTCCGATTCTTAGCGGTTGAGAAATCGGCACTGTAGACGGACGTTGCACTAGCGGGTCGAGATATTCATTTCTGAAACTCTTTCTCAAGAGCTCTCGTTAATTCTCTCTATGTGTCAGTTTGTTGTTGAAATCAATTTTATCAAGATGATCCAAGTCAGGAACTTCAAAGATTAGAATATCACCTAAAAACAAGGATGGTGTCAAAGGGATGGGGTAATCAGAGTCCTCCGATACATAACGGAGTGATCTGGCATTCACAGCTGCTTCGCAGTCGCCCAGCGCACTCAATTCTTCATAACCTTCATAATTCAGACACGACTGGTCTAGCACTCGACGCAAAAGCTTCTTAATCATTTAAAGAAGTCATTCCCGAAAGCCACCCCACCATAGTATTGCTAGTGGACTTAACTTTTAGTCGATCTTGTTTGTGGCGGCTTTTATCTCGATGGTATTCCAGTTAATTGATCTTAAGGGATTATTGGATACAACAAAATTGACTTCCTTGTCACTAAATTATCCATAGCCTCCCTCTACGGGCAATAAATCTTCCAAGGCCAAGTAAAAATCCTTGAGTTGAAAGAAAATCAGTTCTAAATGAACAGCTCTGAAAACAGCACAGGTGAAAAGTAAAATCCAAGCTTTTTTTGTCCTTCAAAATTAATGGGCCAGCTAAATCAACTTGGACAACTTCGAAATCGTGAGCAAGGTCAATCAAGATGGTGATCTTGATTTAACAAGTTTCTTCACAGAACATCCTCTTGACGGCATATCGGCCGAGTTTTCTGAACCTAATACATGGTGTCAATTTTTACGGTCCGATAGGATTCTAAGTCCTGAAACTATTATTTACAAAAGTGCTTCAAACCTCTACGTCCTGTATCCAGAATAGTGCTGTTGAAGAATCGGTCCAGTAATATTCCTTTGAAATTTCGACCTAAAGATTCTTCCTAACAAATGAGGCTAATCGCAATCCAGTAAGACAAGTTACACCGAGAGATCAATTAAGTCGATATTAGGGATGTCACAAAACAACGAATCTTCGTATTTATCCCACAGAAGACCAATTGCTTTCAGTGGTTTGCCTATTGTAGATTTTTCAATGCTCAGTTCTGTTTATCCTCACCCTCTGACGTCAAAGTTAGTACTTGCCATTAATCGAGTTGATGTTGCAATAAAATATTCTACTTCGTCATTCGAATTTTCGAATTCACTGAAGTGACACAGTTGTCAACATAAAAAGAATTTTTCAATTTTGTAGCCACTTCTTTCAAAGAAGGTTCACATTCATCCAAATGAGAGTTATCACTGCTTCCAAAAGAAACTGACTGCATTTTAGTTCGAAGACTACTCTGTAATGGCGAAATTTTCTTATTTCGTTTTTTTTTTCCAGAGTGTTTCCACCACAGGAATCGAATCTTAAAAAATCACGATAATTTCTTTGAACAGATAATTTGAAGAAAAGGTCTTCTAATGTCAGACATAATCCCCATTTTTCCTTGCCTAAATTCAAGAAGCAATCTAGGTAACAATTCAATTCAATTTTGTCCTTTCGCTAGGCATTCGTTAAATGAAAGGAAATCCTTTTGCTTGCATGAGGTATCAAATACAGGTCTTACTGTTGTTGTAGTTATCTTTGTAGACTCGTCTGTGGGGAAGATAATGACTTAACTCGTTCCTCTTCGTCTCGTACTTCTATCACTCCAGATTCGAGCCACTCTTCAAACACTGCATTGTATGTTTCAAATTTATCTTTCAACATGAACTGTCGTGGAAATCGATCGTTTTTCAGGAACTTCTGTGTTACTTGGTAAAGCTTCTTTATCGTTAATCTAAAGTAAACTGACTTCGTATCGACCGGCCACCCTCTTCATAGGCTTCTGAAAGTGATCCCACATTGCTTCTTCCAACTCTGAAGCAGTTTTATTTTCTTTAGCATCCAATTCCCAGCGCCTCTGGCTTCCATAAGTTTTCTATGTCACTGCTGTGAATCAACAGTGACGTTATTTTTGATAACCTGGACACGGAGTTTCTTTCTGAAACGTAATTATTTATCTTTCCCGTGATTGTTCATCCAAGTAGCGATTGCCCAGCAGTCAGCCCATTTTTAAATTTCTTCTGGTTAACAGTGTACCTGCGAAGTAAGCTCCAATAAGAACTATTTTCAAATCCCTTTTTCCTACATCAGATGTATGGATATTTTTCTGCCTTAGTTCTTTTATCCATGGTCCAGGCTGTAAGCTGACTACTGGTCCACAAATCTTACTGTTTCAACAAAATTAGTCTAGAAAGATGTTGACGTCATAGAGTTCGTGAATTTCTGTGCTTGTTGTTACTCCTCCGAAAAATCCGCGAGTTAAAAGATTCAGATCCAATGGCGTGGCAGCCTATGTCTACAGCAATCTCCTTTGATGTGTATGCTCCTTTAATGTGTATGAACGTTGCGGTCCTGTGTATATAACTGCCCTTACCGTCTTTTTGTTTGCGTCCAAATTAATACTGTTTGAAGAAACAATCTAGGAAAGTGGTTTTCTCAAGTGATAAGCTTCGAGTTCTTATTTTTCTAAACTTCATTGCTCTTTTGATTGGCGTCAAATCCGGACACCTAACACCCCAGTGTGTTTTGGAGCATATCGAACATCCTATATTTTTCTTTCACTGCTTAGCACTGTGTCCAATTTTGAGACAGAAACAACCCTTCCTTTTCTTAATCATTCTTTTGACTCAAAGTCATCTTCTGAGCAACAAAGCAATGTCGACTTTCATGACTTCGCACAAAATATGCAAGAATTCTTTTCACCATAATTGGTTTATTATGACCAGAGAATAAATCATGCGCTGTAGGTACGAAATAATCACCCTGGTACTTTATCTCCACTTTCTTCGTACATGAATCAATTTAAAGCCAGCTTTCTCCAAAGAAATTCTCTGCTCTCCTCCGAATTCATGGTTTTAAAACAATTGTTTCAATTTCTCAGATCGAATTTTCTGCTGTAATTATTGATGCATGATTTCTAAGCCATAAGCCAAATTTGTAAAATTTTCTCGTAAATCCACGATTTCACAAGCGGAAACAGCCATTGCACCATATTTGTCGCTCGTCATTCCGGTAACTCCAACGAACGTAAATACGACTAACTTGCCATACAGTTCTGATATATTGCATTATCTCTTTTAATCAGCAACATTTTTAATAATCAGACTTAATTCCCGAATATAGAATCCTATCAACAATTCCGCACTGCCGAACCCATTTCAAGCTTCCTATAACCTTTTCACAATTTTCGGTAGTTGCAGAGAAGCTGTTTACAACGTGGTTTGGTATCGAGTATGGTCACTTAGAGGTAATTCATCTTGTCCTCGTTTTGAATTTATCTTCATGTATTCGTCGAAATTGTCCCTGAAACGGTAACCAATCTTTAATTTCGCCACCGAATTGTTTTAATTTTAGTAATTTGTTTATTCAAATTTGGCGGCACACTGTTCAGTTTAATTTAGATTGAAAAATAATTCAGTTTCTTCTCGTATTAAATCTAATTTTTCTTTGTGTTCTTCAACTTTTCAGCTCTTTCTAACTGCTCATTTAAAGACAATTCCGAATTTAATATCTGAATATCAAATGCATCAGCTTCAACAGATAAACGTTCTAAAGTAACAAGTTCAGTCTTCATATTTTTCGTTCGGAACTTCCTTTTCTTATTCCTGCAAAACTGCATCAGTTTTCATAAAAGACGCTCAGATTCATTTTTCCATTAACGATTCCATTTCAATAAAAGTTCAATAAAATCAAATAAAATTCGATAAAACCAATAAAATTAACTCTACTTCTTTTACCGATCACGCCCGTCTTCCTCAATTGTTAGAGATTTGCAGGAACTAACCGTTCTTTCTAATAAACTTAAAATAATTCTGCATCTAATATTCCAAAGCATCATGTTTATTTTCAAAATCCGTAGAACTACAACAAAGATCAGGTGGTTGCCCCTCGTGCAATGACAAACTACGGCAAAAATAACCGAGGCTTGGTTCCAACACTGCCTGAAAAAATAAGCTGAAGATTTGTCCTCAAAATTCTCCATAGCTGCATCTTTTCACACCATCACCGAACTTCATGTCATAATTCAGTTTCAAGAAAAATCATTTGGCTAAATTTGTACACCAAGGACTGGTCAAGCTCTTTAATCCCACTGCTTCTTTAGAAACGACAGCTGAATGCGCAGGAACATTATCAAGATTAATTCCACGGTTTAGCATTCCGCGCGTTCTCCAATTTGTACAATTTATGCAAAAGGCTTGCATAATATTCTCTAGTATCTTCATAATATCAAGAGAATATGGTGAACGTCCTGAGAAACTAGTGGCCATTCTTTGTTTGTTGTTAATTGCTGCACCGTTGCTTTCTTGACGGCGCTACAGCCAGTTTACTCCACATTATTGCTTTTCTCTTTGATAGACAATATATAAGACCAATGTTAGAGCACTAGTGCCTATCGACTGGAAAGTTCAGATTTGCATATTGAGGTTACAGCAACAACTCGCAGGAAATGACATGTTTTGCAGAGTGCCTGAAAGTGGTAAAGTACTAATCTTGCAGAGACTTGTGTGAAAGTATACAAGTATTTCAAATAGTTTATGTAGCTCCAATTTTTCCATCTTTACTTGTAAACTTGAGTGAAGATTTCCTCCTGGGCATCATTAGTATTTGGTAATGTCTCCAACTCTCAGCGTCCAAGAGGTTCACCTATGAAATAGACTCACGCGAAATTGTCTTACCCATTCTTTCACTGTAGAATGGGGAGGGAACGAACTACTATACGCTTGCCTCTATTTCTTTGAAATTCAGATGAAAGTAAAAATTTTATGAATGACATAGTTTTAAACATTTTAGAACAAACTAGCACATTAGTTCAATAAACAATCAAAACAGAAAGGGGACGATTTCATCAACGTAATTTTACTATTGCAACTTGCTCGGAAGAGGAATTTGTCAGGTTTCTTTCCGGGCGATGCCGAAAGCTCTTAGACGTACCTATGTGACCTCTTACTTAAAAAACACTTCAAGGCTTATTGCTCACCTTCCCCATTTAAGACTAAGCGCCATCACCGCACAACGCTTATTTTCTCCACCTCACTGGAATCTAGTCAGAGTCTCATTCGCATGCTTGTCATGAAGTAAAATATATAAACGGAAATTAAAGGAAAAATTACGTGGCTCAAATCTGCTGCAGCTGTTGCTCCTATGGTTACGAGGCTAGTTTAAAGTAACAGACTACAGCGAGATTCTATTAGTAAAGCATCATTTCGTAGGTTAAGTACAGTAGTTTGTTTTTATTCACTTTTCATTTGTTTGCGTAGATCTTTTACTGAATTTAAATACTCAAAATTTCAATTTTTCTAATATTTCTCCATTTTAAAGTCTTGCTTAGTGCAAATAAACATCAAAATATTCCTTGCTTAATGCAAAAAACATCAACTATTGTAATAAAAGTTTACTCAGAATGCGTTAATCGGCAATATACATTATTTGGACACTAGTTTTTTCCCCCGAGACGTTTGGGAAAACTTAATTTGAGTTGAAGAAAACTAGAAAATCTTTGACATACAGTTCAACTAACAGACTCGACAAAAGTATAGAAATTGCATGGGACCGTTGCACTTACCGCTGTGAAAGTTACAACGGATTTAGAAAAGCAGTTTACAATAAACATTAACCTCGAAACTGTCAGTAGTCATTAAGGTACATTGATAAAAATGAAAAAAGGAAATTTAAGTAAATGTGTATCCCAGCTTTTGGCTTAAAAATAGTTTGTCAAAAACCCAAATGTTAAATTTCTTATTTACATTTTGTTCATTTGCACAGAAAACGGGGCAATTTTTAATTCGTAGTCACAGGGTTAAATCCTACCGAAGACTTATGGAATGAACAAGAAAATAAAGCTGATATTTCTTGAAAGTTCTACAATCATTTTTATAGAGGAATGGAAAATAAAATATTCTTAAACCCCCACCCCACAAAGTAGAGGTTAATGCATGCCAAAGACCATGAAAAACGATTGAACATTATCCGTCGAAAAAATGAATGCCCATTGCTTTTTATTAAATTGTAACTATTTGATGGAAGGGCTCGAAGTGCCATTTCATATTCAGAACGTTGAATAAATTTCTTATACCAAAAATACTGAGCAACATTGTTTCAACAGACAATTTTAAAAAAAGATCAGCAATATGTATGGAAATCATTTCGATAATGTTTAGTAACCGACATTTACAAATAAAATTAAAAATACAAGGGTCCGAAAGAAACGCGAGCTATCGCATAAGATATTCTATGAATAGTGTGACATTTGTTCTAAGTTGAATGATTTTCATAGCTAATTCCGCGGTATCTTAATATTCTGCTGCATTTAATGCGTGCAGTAAGAAAAGATAACTTCTTTCGCATTTAGTAATAAAATTTCAGACATTTTACAGAAAAAACACAGGATACAGGTATTCAAGTTTATTGTATTCAACCGATTTGTAACTTAATGTGGAAAACACATTAAAAACTCTTCCAATACACTTCACGTGAGAACAATTTAAATTTCTCCCTGAATAAACTTCACAAATTCTTCAAATTCTACTATCCGTTCTTTTTGAATGGTTCTCACCTCTTCCATCATAGCACTGTAATGCTCTAAAAATAATTCTTGTACTGCTACAAGCTTTTCTTCGCGTTCAGATGCAGCTTGATTGCTTTGACTGCTTTCTTCTTGCGAAGACTGGCCACAGACTTTCCTGAAAAATCAAAGCTGCTTGTATACATACTTTTAATAAGAAATAGTGTTCTTATCAGTTCTTGCAATCTGATTTTCTTTAGCATTTAATCCATAACTTTCATATATTCATTTCCAGATTGCTATTAAGGTTTGAACATTACCTGTTAAGACCTGTACAGGCATTTCAGTTAAGAATATATTAGGATCGTTCAAGTGTAAATCCTAGGTTCTCGCACTCAATTTCAGTAGAGAGAAAAGGTTTAACTTCAGATAAGAAAACAAAAAGTGCCTTCACCGTTTTCACACGGCGGCAGTACGAATAAGCTGCTTGCTGTTTTCCACCATACGAGACAGATGAGGATGTTTTAACTTTCAGAATTTTTGTTCCATTTAGAAATTCAGGTGACCCAAGATACCAACGTAGATTTCGCTTCATCTAATTAAAATACTCCGGGAAACAGCAATACTTCGAGAACGTATAATGGCGTTAACACACAGCGCTGGAATCTAAGGCATTGAATGACTGGACTGGAAATCAAGGTACCAAAGAAATGAATACAAAGCCATTTTGCGATTCGAATCAATGATTCTCTAGGCGCGAATAAGGCGCTAAGAGCAATGTGTCTGACTCAAGGCAACACCGTTTCGAAGAGTAATTTTAACCACCTAGAAAGTATTGCTCAAGGGCAGTTAAAGCAACAAGGACACTTCTTGAAAGAATATCGACAGCGGTTCCAAGATGGGATAACAGAAGGAGAAAGAGGGTAAGCATAGAAATACGAGAGCAGGCACTAGCAGCATATAGGTAACAATGAAATGGGATGCATATAACAGGATGAAAGCCAAGCCCTTTTGAGTGCAATGCTTCTGCTTAAAGTAGTAAAGCTTCATGATGCTAATTTTGAGCGACGGCAAAACGTTAGAACCAATATGCCATACTACTGAATGAGTAGTTTAAAATTGGGTACTACTTGATAGGATGAACAACCGGCAGCAAAAATAACCGAAACCACCTGGTTAAAACCAGAAAGGGTCGGATAAACGCAAAATGGATCTCACAAAGTAGTGTAAAAATTAATAATCGCAGTGATTAGCATTGCCACATCTCCCAAACAGAGTAGCAACTTCAATTTTGAAACATTGAAATTTATTTGCAATATATGCAATTACTAGATCTCTTTACCGTAGTTTTCACTTTCAGCATAAGTTAATTTTGCACGAAAAATAACTTGGCATTCAAGTCTTAATTTAGAGCCGTCCCTCCAGTTCTAAATTTCGAAGAGAGTATTGCCCGAAAGCTCAAAGAACTCAAATGGAATTTGATTTAAGCCGTTTGTATTTATGTACCATATAAAACACCTAAAACATTAAGTAGCCGGAAGTCCTCTAGAACGGTCCGATAGGCGGTTGAAAATCCTTGGATCGTCCTTCGAGACATGCTCCAGAATTGGGAGAATAGATTAGAAAATTGTAAACTGGAATTTGGAAGATAGTACCATGTCCCTACGTGCGAGACTATTTAAACTTCTAATGTTCCACTCACTGTCCTGTCAATTATGTAAAATATTTCATGTAGGGGGCTATCAATAAATATGGCTTTTAAAAATAAACATCTTTTCACAAACAGTCACTTACACGACTGTTTCTTAGTTTCTATTTATAGCGTGGCATGAAATGCAAGGGTGTAGATTTCAAAGCACGGTTCCTTTTATAAAGTTAAATTTTAGTCTAAATGTTTAAAAAAATGTCCACGAGGGCTGTCCTTTCAGGGCGAATAGGAAAATTGGGAATATTGAAAGTTACTTTTTACCAGCTTTAAATTTTATTAAAGCGTATAGATGTTTCACATTTTAAGTATACACTGGTGTGCAAAAATTAAGGACGAAGTCGAAAAATTAGCATATCAGCTGAACGAAGAGGCAGAGCGGACAGAAAGATCAATCAGGAGATTAAGTAAGGTGATGTACGGTAGCACATGCGCAGATATGCAGGTAGACGTAATGGGAGAGTGTCTGAGTAGTATAAAGCATGTTGTCGGTGGAAGATCAGTATTTCTGGCAAAGAGATTGCACGCCGTATAGGAGTTAAAATCACACCGAGTTCCTCCCTCAGCGAGAAATGGCGAATAATCAATCTGTTAGACGACATCTGGATGCTTTTACCCGAGGTCGAATCATTGGGAAGTTGGAGGAAAGCCGCAGTGTGACACGTGTGGCTGCAGAGTTCGGAATTGCTCACAGCATCGTTTCACGACTTTGGAGACAATTTCAAACTACAGGAACAGCTATCCGGGGGTTTAGTAGTGGTCGTCCACGAGGAACCACACCCGCAGATGACCCGTATATTGCCTTACACGCCAGAAGAAACAGGCGGCAGACAGCGGGAGAAATCGCTAGACACACGACACAGGCGACTGAACGACCGATATCGCGTTTTACCGTGGCCAGAAGACTGCACGGTGGTGGTCTGTTTGCACGACGCCCTGTACGGTGTGTACCTCTAACGCCTGCCCATCGGAGAAGGCGTTCTCTGTGGTGCCGGGAACACCGGAATTGGAGAGACAATGAATGGGGACGAGTACTCTTTACAGATGAGAGCAGATTTAGTCTGAGTTGCGATTCTAGACACATACACATCTGGACAGAGCGGGGAACACGCAATAACCCCTTCAACATCATCAAAAGGGACTGTTTTGGAGGTCGCGGAGTTCTCGTTCGAGCAGACAATGCTTGGTAGCCGGACCGACCTTCATATCTCCCAAGGAGGTTCGTCATCTGGGACTGCTATTGTAACGAGGTTCTTCTTCCTTACATGCGTCTTTTCACAAGGGCTATGGGTCCTCAGTTCCTCTTCATGGACGACAACGCTCCACCTCATCGCACAGTTACTGTCGAAGAGCTGTTGGAGAGTGAAGATATTGAACACATGGATTGGTCGGCAAGGTCTCTGGATCTAAATCCCGGTCAAGCATGTACGGAACTTACTAGGGAGACCCGTGGCAGCACGTAACTTATCGCCAGTAACGATTCCGAAACTGCGATTGGTGCTACAAGAGGAACGAGCAGCAGTGTCTCAACAGCTCATTAACAATCCACATATCCAGCATGCACAAATGATGTGAAACCTGCCTAGCAGTCAGGGGAGATCATATCCCCTATTAAAGACCGGATGTTTCTTGCTGGACACCCATCACAGGGATGTTTCGGCCTTCAGTCGCATTGCGCTCCATGCTACGTTTTCAATAAAGCTTTTTTTTATCCCTCTCATTTCTCTTTTAGTAAGTGTTGCTTACATTACTCATGTCCTTACGTATTGGTTATCTTACGGTATTAAATGTGTTGATTTGGAAAGCTTTTGTACAAAGTTATATTGAAAAAACCATCTCGTCTTTAATTTTTGCACACCAGTGTAGGTAAATTTAGGGGCCCCTCCGGAACGTTGAGTAAAAATGCCTGTACCCACAAGCTGAAATCAAGCCCTGATTTAAAGAAATTCGCTGCACTTAATGTATCATGTCGAAGATCTTCGATAATTCTAGCTGTTGGACAGATTGATGGAATATTAGAAAAACTATTCTGGAGATAACTTTGTTAAACTATGGAAATTAACAGTATTATACAGCTTAAATTTAAAATTATACTACTTACTTCATCGAGAACCGGTCGGATGAAATATGCTTGAGACAGCTGAAGCAATACAGCATTATCTGCAACATAAATATATAACACGAATAAGGCATTCTCACAGTGCGAATTTTATACAAAATTTAAGAACATTAAATTTTGCTGCAAGTTTGAATTAAGTTTAAATACTTCATCGTCAATGGAATTTACGTAAAAAAACTAAATTTTATTCCGAAATTCAAATCTCAATTTTTCAAGATTTCTGGGCTACCAGAAAAGATTGTCATGTGAAGTTACGTAAAATCACTTTTCGTTGTCTGTCAATACCGATAAACAACTCCAAAGCTAAAAGAATTTCTAAATCTAGGAACTTGCATAGTGCAGTAAATCTGCACGTTCAGTGCAAGCTATTAAATTTTTGGACAGCGGAAAAAATCAAAACGCGCATTAATTCCTACACACTTCAAATAACTATTTTCACGAATTTTAAATGATTTACCTACAAACAAATAGTTTTAGAATATTTACATATATGTTACGGTTTTGAATAGCTTGCATTTAGCACAAAACCTTATTCCACAGGAAAGTCGCCATGATCACTTGTCATTAACTTGGAACTTACCTTAGTACTTAACTCTAGAAGACAAAAGCTTGATTCGTGATTTTTTGTAGCTTCCCATTACAATGGGGACAAACCCTGCAAGTTAACCCTTCGGTGGTTTCAAGATAAAACAATTCTTCCCCAACACGAGCGATATCTGTATTCGTAAATGTGTAAATGCGAGCTGTTTTCCTTTGCGCCCATAGTGCGTAACTTGAATGCGAGCCGAGGTCGCTGATGACCCTAAAAAGGTTAACTGCACTTTGAGTGAGTTTCCAGAAAGCTTGAACTTCGTTGCGTAAATCTTAATTTCTCCTTTATCATCCGAATCTCAGCACTAGACTTTCTGCATCATGGTTTATAAAACATTACGCTCAGCACAGATTGCATACGTCGCGCTGTGTGCGATATTCGCTGCTGATACAAAAAAGCTCATGCCCCACAAACTAGCCAGTTTTTAAAACTGGCAATCGACAATGGCAAGGAGTTTTAGCTTCCTCTGTTCATATTTATTCGGTGATAATTTAAGCCTGCGAATGGATGAGCGGTAAAGTTGCTGAAAATTCAGTTAGATCCCAGGCAAATTAACTGGCTGCATAGGCGTTTTCGAGGTCTAACATAAGTAACGTGGATACAGGCAAGTTTCCCTTTGAAAATATGTCATGTAGACATCAGTCTCTTTAACCCACAGGGGTTGCATACAGTGGCTTAGTATCGTACCTCGAAAATCGCGGCTCTGGGCGCACAACACGAACCCGGTTCCTACTTTCAGAAAAGGCAGCCAAATGTTATTCCGAATGGTACTCCTTTCGGCCATTCGGGCGAGTGGCGTGACAGCCAGCAACACGGAGTCAGCATCTTCCCCGCTCATGGCCTGCATGCGCCCGGGAGTGA
>KK121160.1:556238-583189 GCA_000611955.2 Stegodyphus mimosarum
CAGCGTTGGGGGCTTTAAAGTTCTTAAAATTCGGTGTTCCAGGATTGAGCTTGCTACAAACCTTGGCGCTTATTTTGTCAATTCCTCTTTTAAGGCTGCCTTTTCTCCCGACTAATACGTAGGGAGGGCGTTGTCAGTCCAAGCCGTGCCTTCAGTTACTGCAGAACACATTGATTGGTCCTTTAGGTCTCAATTCTCGAATGCCGCAATCCAGCCAGTTGACGATGATTTAACCTTAACTTTTTCGGCGATAAAACATCTTCAGTGATACATTAGTAACTTCTCTACTTATGTGACGAATATTCTTCAAGAATAGTTAATTATAGAGTTCAAGTACACTAATTACATTTATTCTAAGAAACTAAAATAATAGTCAACTCGTTAGAGATTGACGCCATCGACAATCCATTGCTCAGCTTTCCAGCATCGTTGTCCTGGTTTTCAATAACCACACGCAATAACAAAAATTTTAGTTTTATGAACATTTGTTTTCTTATTTTCTTTTTGCACAATACGAAGTTCAAATTTTCTGTTACAGGACAACTTGAGCCAACTTCTCCAAAAAGAAAGTGTGCCAACTTCATATTTCCACGCATAAAATATTTCTGGCATCCTCTCAAATCAATTGGGGTAACATTTTTAAAAACTTAGTACCTTAGGTTAGTTTTTATTAAAAAGAAAGGACTCTTTAAAACTTTGATAAAGTTAGTTTTTAAATCAAGAATACTGATGCAAGAATAAGAATTTAACGATGTCCAATAGGTAATATTAACCCATAGTTCAAGAAAGTTTTTCATGAGAGTTTTCAGGATTACTTTCTCGCTTATTTTCATCTCCGGTATTTATTTTCGATTTGCAGTCTCTTTGCAAAAATTTGAAGATACTAAAATCAGTGGTAAAGAAGCACATGTACCATGTATGAAACAAAATTATGGATATTTTCTACAGAATTGCTAGATGGAAAATTCCAAAAAATATTCAAAATACAAGTGTCAACCGAGTGACCGCTTGATTAATGTTATTTTTTTAATTCAATTGGTATTCATCTTTTTGAGGTTTCCGAAGAGACTGAAAATTCGGACGGCATTTTCTGCAAGTCATTTAAATTACTACATATCTGGCATGTATTTGTCCATTATTCAAACGTTACTTCTCCAAGATTAGTACTTTATGAATATACTTTTGGCTCTTAAATTACTATTCTGTTACATTGGCTTGCTAAGTTTGCACTGCAAATTTATAATCCATTGCTCAGGAGTGTACTCCCGATACATTCATAATACCTATTTATCCGCGGTTATGAATTTACATTCATAATACTTCATTTAATCGCGTAGTACCAATATTCGAAATCGGTAAATGTGAAGCCCTTTATATCCGCCACTAAATCACTTTAGCTTCTACGCCGCATATACATAGATAAAGTATCACAGATGTCAGCTGTTGAGCAGTCATACCACCGGGCTATGCAGTTCAAAGCCAACAAACTTCACAGGCTTAAAAGTTATTTTCATAAAATTCTTCAAAGAGGAATAGATTTCTTGTGTGAGGGAGAAAGTAGGAAATGTTTGGTTTGTCAATCGCAGTCATCTAAACCAACCATCAGGTATTCACATTCCTTAAAAGCACGCGGGGCTTACAAGAAACTGGAATTCTGAGACAATTTCTTCAAAATTCCTTCTTCCGACAATCTTGATTTTGGGAATAAGAACCCGATAACTCACCATTCTGGAGCTTCGCATCTAGCTAGTTCAATGCATTTTCTTAACATGTTTCTCAAACATCCGGATCTCATCAGAAAGGAAAAGTTGACTTATGCTCTTAGAATGTACTTTTAAAATAAGCATTAAAGTGGACATGTTATTACCAAATTATATTCGTTTTATAGACATTACTGTGATTGAAAATTTAACTCATATTGCGAAGAGTCACAAAAATAAAACTTAATTTGGATAAAGACTATCACGAAAACATATCTGATAAAATTTCAGAACTGAAAAGTAATTTCCATCTCGCTACAAAAACATAGTTCTAAAAGGCTTCATTAAATATCCTCATTCAAGTAATTACATTATGAACACCGTGAGAAAAATTTAAAATAAAACTAAACGACTTTCAGCAGTCACTAAAAGCCTAGACTAGGAACTCCTACGCAAGCTTCAAGAACGGGTGTTTAGCGTGAAAAGAAATCGTTACGGGTTTTAAGAGTTTTTTATGCTCAAAACTATTCAATCCGCAAATGTTACAAGGAGTATATCTAGTTTCATTTTCAATTAAGACCGAGCTTTTAAGGTATCTTGCCTCATTATGCGGTCTTACCTTAAGTAGAAATTACAGATAAATTTAATATATTGCTAGAAATTTATATAAATTTACGGTTGTAATAAAGATAAGTAATATCTGTAGGCTTTAGTTTAAAACGAGTTTTAGTTTGCTCTAAATAGCTCAAAATTAGCAACGAAAAATTTCACTCTGAAACATATTTTCAAGTTACACGCATATCGCAAATTTGTATATTCGGAAGCCTCTTTATGTTACAAGAATTTACTATGTGGTTCAGACAAACAATGGGTTTCATAAGAAGATTGTTTTGACAACTTTAATTTTCTCTTTAATTTTCCAATTTGAGTTTTGTAGGGGCATTGTGATTGCCATATCTAACCCCTGCAGACTTGTCCCTGAGGTTACTGAAAATTAAGCAAATGGAAAAAAGCCACAAGCCAAACAATAAAACAGGGCTATAAATTTCAATGGTGTCTTAGGGTAGAGCATTTTAAAATGAGGCTGACAATGTAAAATATGTACATTGTTTTTAATAACTTATGTAATGTTAAGAACGACCAAATATATTTAAAGGAAGTGTTGTCAGAGTTCTGCGAATTTTGTGCCAGCCTTTAGTTAATAGTGTCCGACTAAGAATTTTACCTTACACCATGAAGTTTGCTGCAAAAGTTTCAGTGTGAATCCTCGGCTACCATCCTTTTGCGATATTTAATCATTTACTCAGTTATAGTCAGCCAACTTTAGACTCTTCCAGCTACATAGTCACTTAAGAGTAAATGTAAATTTCATTCATTTTCTAAATGTGGGTAAAATACAAAATAAGAGTTAAAATTCTCAGCTACTGGATGTGGCAGAATTTGCTTTTGTTGTAAAGGTTTTCGAATTTTTTTTTATAGTCCCCAGCTTTGATCAGACAAAAAATTTTATCAGAAATTTTACCAGAAGTAATTACAAACAGTAAATTTTTGGGCAGTTATCGATTTCGTAACCCGCAGCAAAGCACGGGTTGATTTTTAAGCATCAATGTAAATTCAAAATTCGCATTTCCGAGATTATTTTAATCTGTAACGTGTAATGTTTATTAAATCATGATTCACATTTGCTTTCATTTTTGCTGAAAAATTATTTCAACTGGTCCAGTTTCCACATGGCAAATATGCGCATACGTAAAAGATGTTCAAGACGAAATTACTCGTTAATAACTACCTTAAAACTAGCGGCCATGTTGCGAATAAATTTTTCAAATTTACGAGGCTGTGTAATGCATTGCTCTACAAAAGGAGACTGCATTGTGATGCGCAAAAATTACTGACCCACAAGTATTCTGAATTTTAAGTCTTTGCTAATGATAAAATGAACATGAAAATTAATGCGCATGCTTTGAGTATCAGATTCTTTACCGTAACTTATTACAATTGTTAACTTATTTAGAAACTCCAGAATTCCCTTTTAACAGTTGCAAGATTTCTATTCCAAATCGCACACTGCACGTCAGCTACTAGTTCTGAAACAGTTTACATGCGTCAGTGATAAAAGTGTATAAATAATGAACTCAAATATGCACTAATTTAATAGATTTCGCTTTATTTACCCATTAGTGACGCATATTGTTACTATTATTCCGTGCTGTAACTACTATTATGAAAGACTGCATTGTTAATAAGTGCAAGTAAATAGCTCAACAATGAGATACATTCAGATGACCTCAAAGATCAGGTTGACTTATGTATAGCTAATGTAAACAAAGGTCATTCTTCCTCTTCTCTTGCAGAATGCATCTCATTGGTTAAAACTGCGGTAATTTAGGACAGTTTAATAAACTGAAATAGAAAAATTCACCGCCTTGAACGACATCTGCATGTTAAAACACAAAAGAGCATAATCGACTTAATATCCCTTCCATATAATAAACTAATGTCGAGAAAAGTAAACTTAAAAAGGAGCAAAATCAAGGAATTTTATACTAAATCCAAGAAAAAATAATTACCAGATATTTCTTGTAGATTTTTTCCGGAATGTTATGCCTGCAAATAAAGAATTTAAATTTAACAGAGCAACATTAAATAAAAAGGCTTCATTCCAATGGTCTCAAAACGGCGGCACGGGAGTTGCACGGCCTGCGAACGTTTTCCGTAAATTAGCATCATTATGGCATTAATGATGCAAGAATTTGAAGATTTTAAGGATCTAAAATCAAATTTCAAATTTTTATTACCGTTAAAAATGAACGAAATTTGTAGAAAACTTAAAGGTAGTTTATTTAGCAATAAGTTTTAATTCAAAGATTTGAGGACAAATTTGATAACTTTTTTCAAATTTGTCAAAATAAATACCCTAAATTTCAAATTTTGGCAATAAAAATAATCGCTTTGTTTGATAATACATTTATATGTGAACAGTTTTCAGTCGCAGTTGAAAATTAATAAGTTTTAAAAAAGGCAGGATGAACGATGAGAATTTATAGTTAGTCATATACACTGTCACTCAAAAGTTATTGGAGAAAAATGCAAAGATTGCAAATTTTATTCACGAGTGTCAATATTCAGTTAGTTTCTTGGACAATATCTAGGAGAGTTTATCCAGGCCAGGAGAAGTCGTTTGCCCGATTCGTTGAGGCGGCGGGCAATAGGGATGTTACAAGCTCATGCTGCTAGATGTCTCAATGTTCCTCTATGCAATTAATTTTAATTAGAGGATTCTGTGTCTAGAAGACATGTTCCAGGCAGACCCAGACTTGCAATACCTGCGGGAGACCGTTATTTAGCTGTTTCGGCAGGAACATTACCATGCCTTAGCTCATGGTAGATAGTTTAGTGGCAGCCGGAACAGGAATCTCAGCTATTACCGTGCGCAGACGCCTGCATACAGGTATGCATGCAAGACTATCAGTTATGTTCCCTTGACCAGAGGACAGAGGTGTCCATTTATGTTCGGCAAGAGAACACGTCTCCTGGACCAGTCAACAAGGGCGTCCATTCTCTTCAATAGAAAAGTCCAGGTTCACACTGGAAAGTGATTCAGGTAGTCGGTTGATTTGGAGGGAAAAACGCACTAGATATAACCAATCCCACTGCAATACCTGGTCATCCAAAACTAACCGCGAAAATAGGTAGCGCCCCCTAGGCGGAAAAAGGAGTAAGTTGGAGACCGGCTTTCGGTGGGAGAGGCCGAATGTTCAGTGTGGTAATTTTATAAATTTAATAAATCTATTAACTAATATCTTTTTGTACAAAGTGTATTTTATGTTGTGCAATTTAAATAAATGCGATCAATCAGAGTCCATTAATTGTGTGGGAGATCGCACACCGGTCACGACTTGCATCCTACACCCATTGCGGAAAAACAGAGGTGGTGGAATAATGGTTTGGGCTGGGTTCTCTCACGGTGGTCACTGACCTGCACGTATTCCATAGAGGATGTTTGACCGGTGCGAAATATCGAGACGAGATCCTTGATCAGTATGTCCGCCCATATGCTGCTGCTATTGGTCCTGGGTTTCTGATGGACGACAATGCACGACCGCACCGAGCTCAGGTTGCTGAAGGTCTGTATCTTCAGGGTCGCGGTATGGAACAGTTGGAGCTCAATTCCCATACCTCAGAGATTATCTTTGGGACTACCTTGGGGGACCAGTTGGTCGTTTGAAAAAGCATTACTTCGCGTCTGGTCGTTGGTTCCCATTTCACTGATCGACAACTTGAGAGCAGGGAAGTGCCACCAATGTATTACAGCTAGGGAGTGGCCACATTCCTTATTAAAACCCATTTTTTGTAATGTTACCAACCCATTTTTACTCAAAAATTGATATATTGCTCCTCCAAGACTGGATTTCTCTGCCAAGAGTGCAGTTTTATTGTAATAATGTGCGTTGATCTTTAGAAACCTGTGTCGCATTCATTAAAGAACTGTTTAGTGATCATGTTAATATGTTGCTAGATTTTCAAAATTAGACAAAAACATTATGTTCCTTAATTTTTGGAGGGCAGTGTAGTTTCTAGTAATTTTTCTGTAAGGTTACAAACTTTACCGAAATGTAATGAGATTATTGTAGCTCAAAGTTAAGAAATTTATCTGAATACAAACAAGTTTTTCTGCATGCGCTGAAGAAAATAAAATATATCTTGTCTATTCTCAAGTTTAGTCCTATTTGAAGAGTTTTCTTAATTAGATTTAGTTTTAGTTGAAGTAAAGTTGTTGCTTAAACACTCTGGAATTATTTGAAATAATCCGTCTGAAACGGAATTTTCAGAGATAAAATGAACTTTAATTTATCCATTTGCGTCATTATTATCATCGTTTATGTTTGGTTAAATAACTTAAATAAAATTGAAGATTTCAGCTTAAACATTTTATTTAAATGAAACAAATTTTTTTATTTCTGTAAAAAGTCAGCTGGTCAGTTGTTTTCAGATCGTGCATTCCGCCCCCACAAAATTTGAAACCACTGCTTAAGAAAATGTCAATAAGATACTACATTGTTTGAAAATGTAAAGATTTTTTAACCAGAAAAGAATACTTACCCAGAGAAGTGCCAGTCGTACAATACTGTAAGGAAAGTCATCTCCAGGGGGCTCAAAGATTGGTGGATTAAACCATCGGCCCAGAGCGACAGACGTAAAAGGCATACAAAAAGTGGTGCCCGATCTAAACCATTATAGGAGGTAATGAGAATTCCTTTTTTCCCTGAAAAAATGATAGGAATTCTATTATGGAGTCGATAACAAGTGAAAACAAAAATTTTCGATTATTCAATTAACAGAATATTGCAAGTTTTAAATTAACTGAATACGTGTCAGATTGTATTTTTCACACTGTTAATGCATTTTATCAGTAACAGTGTACTTTTAAAAACATTTGGTGACGACTTTCTGTATTTATGAGTTTAATTCATGTTAGAACCTGGGCCCGGCCCGCCTAATGAATATGAATTCACTTTAGCCAAAAAATGAGCTACACACGGCAGAATACCAAGGAAAAGAAAACCAACACGAAAACGAATATGAAATAAACAAAATTTCAAGCATGGACTAATCACACCCACACCTAAAAAATAGTCACTTTAGTTCCTATCCTATCCTTACTGTTTAATTCATAATATCCTGTGCAGTTTTTATATTTCTCTTAGAGTAATAATCACGTTCACCAGCAATTTCAAAACCTATACGAACAGCAGTTGGTTCAAATGATTCCAGAAAATGCATATCACCGTTACATTACACATTTTACAGAATAGATCATCCTGGATTCCAAATCTTGACAATATATTATCGGAAGCGGCCATGTCCCGTAACACGCTGGAAGTAGATATTCATAATTTTCATTTTTTCACTTTTAAAAAACGCCAAGAGTTTTATTTTTGTTAAACTTCATACAACATGCATTCCAAGAATCCAATATAGTTTTAAACATAAGAGTGGTCTTGTCTCGAGCCCCGAACATCGATCTCGTACATCAGACAGATGCGTGGCCTCCTTGGCTAAAGCATCCACCCTCTCGTTACCATGGAAACATGTGCGCCTTGACCCATGAAAAGACAATATCGCTGTGCTCTTTTGCAGATAAATCCTTGATGTCACCGAAGGCTTGATTATAATTATCCCGGGCAAGACAGCCTGAAGCACAAAAAGACTGTATATAAAAGTTGTAAATCCACTTCAAGTTCCAAGCTATGGACTTCATGGCATAAAGAATGGCTTTTATATCAGCCTGAAATATTGAATTATACATTTAAAATTTAATCCATGTATTATTTATGTTCATCATAAAAGTAGATAACAAAATGCACTATGCACTTTCCAGACCCGGGGCCATTAGTGTAAAATTGCTAATTCATGGATCTCAGAGTTAAAGGGAATTTATATTCTACGCATGGGGTGAATTAAGTCTAGCTCTTGTTACTAAAGGATCTGCATATTATTTCATTTCCAGACTGAAATCGTAAAAACTCTGAAAAGCAATGAGAAAAACCAAACAAATACGCAATTTCTGTTGATGTAGTCCTAAAGCTTCCCTTCACGAACAGCATCCAGGCCCTCGTATAGTATTCAATTTTAATTGCAATCGTTATGCAGTTGCTTCAGCCCTCCAGTCACCGATACTATACACCGCAGTGGGAATAATTACATTCCTCTAAATCTCCACAAGTGTAACATTCTTCAAAACAAGGGCGTCTGAACGAAAAATTTTTTAAAATGAGTGTTCTTTTATTGATAAAATTAAAATGTTCAGAAAAGTTCAATTTGTAATCCAAGATAATGCAAATAAGTTAATGAAATTTTATCTTAATTTGGATTTATCAGTCTTTCTTCCAAGGGGAAAAATAAAGCATTAGCCTTCCTTAAATTAAAAGAAATCCCCTCCATCTCGCGCCAGCTTTCCAAAATAACAATTTGCTGCAGTTTTTTCTGCATTTTCTCCACAGAAGAATCAAACATGCAAATCACGAGATCTTCCGCATAACAGTACCACCCAGAGCTTAGAGGAGACTGCATTACCAATTTATAACAACAATTCAGAAAAGTGGTGAGCTGCAAGACTCGCGAGGGCATGTTTTCCTAATATCCAATAAGTTACACAAAATTCAGATGAGACTAAAAGCAATCCTTCAGTTCCGAAAGAAGTCCTTCAACTGAAAAATTTCCAGCGGGAATTTTAAATAGAGTACTCTTCCCAAGAGGGAGGTCCAGCTAACATTATCATAAGGTTTACCGATATCGAATAAAATCAATAACGTGATTGACACTGTTTCACAAAGTTTATCACATCGAATAAAGCATAGTTAGTCGAGCGTCCTTTAATAAAGCCATATAGTCTACTGGAGAGTTTTTCATTAAAAACCGGAGGAGAACCAATGTATTACAAACTTATCAAGAATTTTTCTGGAAGTCTTTAGTATACATATAGGTCTGAATTTAAATTTCTACTCTGGAATAAAGGCAACGCGACCGACTTTCCAAATGTCTGCAAAAACTAAATTTCGTACATGTATAGACATAAAATAACTAAGTTATAAATTAAATAAGCATTTCCTGATAGCCGCCGTAACTTCGTTCAGTCCTGATGCTCACTTAAGTTTTAAATAATCAATAATAGGTTCAATTTCATGAAGCATAAAGTGCCTCCTGGGAGTAGTCCGAGAGTTTAGTTATATTCAAATGTTCAGTTTAGTCTTCAGGAAAAAGGTTCATCCTTAGGAGGCTTTCATAACCATTCTTTACAGACCAACAGAGAAGTCTTCTGACAATTTCGAGGTCTATAATACACAGTTCTGTATTTAAATTTATTGGAAGCAATTTTACAGAATCCCTTCTAATACTTTTCTCGACCAGGAACTATCTTACTTTGTCTTAATGAAAGTTCCTACAGACAGCCAGCTCCCTAAAGCCCTGAAATTAGGCGCTTTTCCTCAAGGCTCGAATTCATTTGTAACTCAAGAGATTGATTCCACCAGTTAACTGCACAACAAAAGGAAAGTTTCTAAATTTCTAAATCTTGAACCAAATTATTTACATAGTCTCCTTAAAACTTCTTGTATTAATACCAGTGTTCCAGCACAGTGCATTTATGCTGAAAAACATTTTGAAAATATCACCTTAGTTTCCAAAATCTTTCAAATCCTTTCATTTTGAGAAAATTATAGTCACTTAAAGGAGTCCAGCCCCAAGATATCTAACTCAAGATGAAGCCAAAACCAACAGAGCATATAACTAAAACCGTGTAGCCCACTCCACAGCTGCAGAAAAAGACGATGAGTCAGGCCTGCTGAATAAAATTTAGAAGTCCCCTATAATCGTTAAAAGGAGGCTCCAATTCACGTTTTCCACTAAAATCTATAAAAATAAAATCTGTACAACAGAAGTATTCTGCAGCGGCAGGAGAAGGACTTGAAGATCTTTCGCTGGGGAAAAATAAGCTATAAAACCTAGACAGCTGACCTGCAGTCACCAAAATAGCGATAGTCATATTAAAATAATCCATTACACAATCTAGGGTAATAACAATTGCTATCCCCCTTCATGTATCAAAGGACTGTTAGTACAAGCAGTTTTGTTATCTATACAATAAGATTCCTAAATTACAGTAACTTTAGGGTGTCTGCGGCAAAAATTTCTCATAGCAGAAAGTATATATTATAGTATTTAATGCTCAATAAATTCATATTGTCAACTTCCAAGTCACTCCAAATAAAAATAAAATTAGTAATTAAAAGCAAAAGTCCACCAAAAATGTCCAGTATAAAAACTTAAAAATCTTTATACACGTCTTTAAAAATTAACTAAAATCTTCAACCAAACACAGAATGAAATTAAAATTCAATTAAAAACTCCCCAGTTTTCCTACAATAATCCAATAAAAAGTAATAGTAGGTTAAAAATCCAAATAATCATTTTAATTATACACAAATTAAAATCGGATGAAGAAAATTCCGATCAAGGGAGAACACAAGAGTAAACTAATTTGAGCTCAACCGCAGTCTTCAGTTTACACCATCCAACCCATATGGTTTCGTATACATAAGTTCCTTCAAAGGAGACTGACAGTTTCTATTAAATGCACCATACAAACGTCAAAATTCATTTAAACTTGACAATTCGTACAGGTAGTGCAAATGGTTGCATTTGTACTTTCACTTCTCCAATTTTGCAAAAAGCAACAAGCACATGTTGTTTCGTTCTTAAAATTCCTCTTTACATGACCAAATTAAGATTTTGTACATCTAGTTTAAAAAAGATTACGTAGGATTTCCAGTCAAGAGTTAAGCGACCATTAAGAAGCATATCTGTCGGGCAATATTTCGTCACTTGAAACACGAGATGTGAAATTTCAAGATCAGACCTAACCCATTTGAAATGGAAAGCGAACACAATCGCTGCCGCAAGTACAAAGTTCTTTCATCTTTTCCACAAGATTAAGATTTATAATTCAGTGACATAGTAAATCATAAGAGGGCTAGCAGATCTAATAATTATATATTCCTATTCACTTTTGTATTGTTTTTACAATCTCTAAACGTCTTCCTCAGCTCCATTTTTCTTTTCACACGTTTTCTTAACATTAACGTAAATCATGAGTGTCAGCTCATCTAAAATATCAATTTTATTATTTACACGATCGCAAGATGACTTCAAATTCCTTTGCTGAATGTACAGCCTTATCCGTCTTGCCATGTACTTTTCCAAACAAATTTTCCTTTAATAAGGATTTAATGTCAATGATAATTCCTAAATTCTAACACTTTACCTCTAGTCTTGCTAATATCAGCTGTTAGCTTTGAATTCTGTGCAACAGTTACCTCAATACAATTTCCTGAGCCATTTTTTATTTTATCCGATCACCAAATTTGTGAAGTTCGTTTACAGTCGTAATGATGTCATTTTCATCAGCAAAACTATTTCCAGTTTCCTGAGCGGGAGCTCCGCCCTCGCAAGTATCAAATATTCTCAGTTTCATTCATTTTACTAATAAATCCAAATAGAGCTATAATAGCAAAACTGCAGAAGGGTCAAAATTTTTTTATGCAAGCAAGACATTGAGTATATATGCCTTTAAAACAAAATGTGAATAGCACATTCAAATCCAAAAATTTAAGTGCATTTATCCAAGTAAGCTCTTCGACCATCATTCAAGCTAATAATTTTATTGAAGCTGCGTTATAACTTGTTTCAGAATGTTGGCGGGCCCAAAACACCGTAAAATAGCATAAACAATTTTAGAAAAAATATATGCGCAAAATCGCCATCTGCCTCGTCAGGCTTAGAGACACTGAGAGTAAAAAACGTCAACATTTCAAAATGTACAGGGTGCAAGTTGGTTTAAACGATAAATAAAAAAGAACAGTTCACGTAAGGAAAACTATCATTTACAAAAGGCACCGCATATTTACACAAACCTACAAAGTTTTCAAAATCAACCTACAAACAAGCAGCATCATCATCGAATCAAGCATGTGCAGAAGTTCATTTTGTGTATTAGATTGTAAGTTTTGTAATCGAGTCGATAGACGTTTGAATTGTGAAGATTAAGTTGTAACCAAAGATGGACAAAACTCTTTCAATAAAACTTGGCAATTTTTATGGCCAATTTGGAACATTTGGCGATTTATGCAGTTTTAGGTAAAGATGATATTTTTTGGTTATGCGGTTGAATGGCTGTGCTCATCTTAACGTAGACCAACAAATTTCAGACGTGCATGACGTGTAAGCTCTATATGGAACACTTTCAAGCTCTGACAAGAGAATAAATTTATCTTGCTGAGTACCAGACTGACAAAAGTATCAAGTATCTAATTAACTGAATATATTAATTTATAATAGACTAGCTGAACCGAGTTTGTGTTTGGTAATTTATACTCTTAGATTTTGCTCCGAGTAATACCGATGATCTACGATACTCTTCGAGAGGTAATTCCCTTTAGCTATTAACAGCCGTTTGACTTTCTGTTCAAATTAGATTTATTACAATAAAAAGGTCAATTTCTTCCTACTCATCTCTAATAACTATTAGAGAAATTCTTAGGACGTTGCAGCACGCAATATTATAATTACTTAGTATATTCATTTCGATTTACAAGTTTCAAAAAGTAGGCAGTAAATAAGTTGCCCAATTCAAAAATTGGGTATTTAAGAATTTAATAAGCATATCATTAATGGTATTTTAAGAGACAATTAGGAAGGCATTTCACACTAAAAGGTCAATTTTCGTTGTTTAAAAAATTCAGGTTTTTCACAAGTATGTTTTAATTTTCCAGTTCGTGTAGACATGCAGAGGGTAAATTTTAAATTCTTCTTGGTTCAGTTTATGGTAAAGTACACAAGGATCGACGAAGGATGCCCCATTTTCTAGGGGAAGAATAAGAAAAAAAACCTAGGGACATTTTTTGAAGCGTTTGTCTGGCAATTTTTGGAGCAAACCCTTACGAGGTTATCTACGAAAAACAATCGCAGAAGCGAAACTTAACATCGGCAATTTCCAGGAATTTAGTAATCCAAGAAAAAGGAAATCTAGAACAAAACGGTAAGATATCTAGAAAACATTTAAACACGTCGGAAAAATTAAGCAGTTTGAATTGAAATCACCACAGACTGATGGATCTGAAAATAACTGATAGAACTATGGAAAACATAATGGTAGGAGAAAGATAAGAGCAACTATTACTGAAAGATGAGAGCAACTGGATATTTAGCCTTTCAGATCATGCTCATTGAGTCACACGGCAGCGACCGATTCTCAAATGAGTCAAGATTACCTCTTCCCTTTTATTTAGCATAGGCAACCAGCACTCTATACTGGGTTTAACACTTCTCAGCCTATTGTTTGCTTTATCTACACAATGCATTTACCTTTTTTTGAGAATATTAGGTTTGGTCAGTGCCCCGATATCTGCGAGTGGGACGTGGTGATTAGACATTTTAGTAGTTTTAGTTATCCGCTAGTCGATTTCCTTTTAAGACAGCGTGGCCAGGTATCCAGGAGTACAAAATCCGATATCATATTTTCCGGTAATAAGATGCGAACTAAGTAGGAACCTTCAATGCCATTAATGCACTCATTCTGCAGATAATGAAATTTCCTGCATCGTTGTTTTGCAAGGAAAATTAGCCTGAAAAACCGCAGTAAATTCATAGGCAGATATCAGTTTTTAAATTAGATCATTTGTGTTAGATTTATCCCATGTTGAAACGCATCAAGAAGCTGAATTTTCCATGTTCTTCCACGGGGAATTTCAAAAGGATTCTCCAGTTGCGTATGATATTAGACACTGTACTACTCTAGCAAAATATGTACGCTTAGACCAAATGATGGCATATACTATGGACATGCCTCATACAAACGAGAGCATGAATTTTAAGATGTAAACAGACGGGATTTTTGATTTGAGATATGGTTTTAAAATGATGATCGATACAAAGATGTTCCCGCCTTAAATGCAAAGAAGTTTCGAAGCATTCCAATGGATGTTCTAAAAGCTCCGGTGCAGATCAGAATTGCTTAGCGGTGTGCAGGACAGCACACCAGGTCTTCCCGGCCGGTAAATAACAATTCCATAGTAAAGTTTTCAGCGGATAAGAGCTCTACATAAGCATTTAGAGCTATCAGTTCTCCAGAAGTTTTTCGATCTTGCAAAATATTCGTAAACTTTAAACATTTCCTGTTCAAAGATAACATGGGGAAGGCAAATTAGCTTGCAGTCTAACGACATACCAAGCAATCGCACTCCATTTTCTATAGGAATCGGTAAGAACGCTTTTTTTTGCTCTTTGATAAGAGACTATACAATTTTTCATTTCTAAATATATTAGGTGAATATTGATCATCTTTTCGAACGATTTGCAAAGGCAGCTAGTTAAACCGATAAGGCGGCAATTAGTTGGATTCGTTGAGTCTTCCTGCTTTTGGGATAACAAAAGGTTTCCTCGATGCATTAAGAAATGCATGGTCTTTCCATACTCCATTGAAAGGAAAAGTCTGCCAATGACTTACAAATGACGTGTCTTAACATAATTAACGCCGTAAGGACCAGGACATAATTTCCTTGTTTGTGACAAGGTCTTTTCAGCTCCAACATAGATCTTCATTATCAAGTTCAGAAGCGGGAAGTAGAAATTAATGGGCTGTTTTTCGAAGAGCAGTTTATCAGAAAGAAATGCAGGATAATAGCTGCTATTTGATACGGCTGAAAATGACTCTCCGATGGTATTAGTAATTTCTATCTTGTTGCTTAGTATACCACCATTTAACTTTAAAATGGATAATGTGGCCTCTGTATACACCAGACGCTGAATCTTTTCCATGTCTTACTCGATGAAAAGGAATTTGTCGTTGACACATAACGAGATCCAAGAATTCCTCCGACGCACTTTCTTTTGCTGTAGCTCTTAAATGGCTTTTACCCCACCAGCGGCCAAGCGGTAAAAGCCACTGAACACTGGTAGTTAAAGAGTTCCGGGGAACAGGTTGGCTGCATGGGCGTTTTCGTGTTTTTCCTCAGTCTGTTAACGTGGATTTGAATCAGTTTCCCTTAAAAAGACCTCCACAGGCATCCCTCCTTTTCCATGTAGTGCTTAAAGCTGGGCACTTAACGTAAAAAAATGACGAGGTTTGTTTAGATAGGATTGCCAAAAATGCTCCAGGTTTTCCTTTGCTTTCTTATTGCATCCTGGCATTCAGAACTCCACTGGGAATTTAAAGACGATTTCGGAATAGATATTTCAGTTGCCCGAACAATTTTATCAGTAAGAATCCTCACTGCATGATCAATTTACATATCCGTCACCGTCATGAGAAAATCCCAATCTGCTTCATAGAACAAAAACTGCCATGTTCTGGAGACAAAACTTCCATTTTCTATAAAGTTTACGATTGGGAAATGGTTGCTATTAAATGGATAATCTCAAAACTAAAGGAGCAGAACGGCAAAAAATACGGAAAGACAATGTCAAAATCTATTGGAAGATACTTGTTGGTTAATGAACATAAGTATTTTTTTTTACACTGCAGAAGGCAGACAACGGTTGCAGCGGTTCGATTTGTTTTACGAATGGATTTCGATCTACTATCCCGTAAGAGATTGTATTCATTAAGATCACCAACCAGAATGAAAGGTGCTGGTAACTGATCAATTTATTTAATTTTCCAAATTTCCGATAAAGGCTCACTTGGGGGGGGGGAGACTGATTAGAAATCAGTGTCCGGATATTCACATGTACAGCAACTGCTTGAAGTTTAAAGGAAGGCCACTTGAAGGTAAGCAAGCCTACACCACTAGCATGTTCTCTAAACGTGTTGTCCTTTACCATTCAACACCTAAATATAACTTTGCTGGATTATCATGTTTAAAGAACGTCTAGTACTGAAACAGATAACTTAGCATTATTAATAAGCTGTCTAATACCCTAAAACCCCTGGTGGAAGCCACGATATGACCAACCATTACGCATACTTATTATTAAAATGCTGTTTTGAGAGGTCTGCCTGTCTATTTCCACCGGATTCAATAAAAACAAAATTCGATAGACTTCGGCTATGGCTTCAATTTCTTCTGCTCTTAATTTGTTTGGTCTTTCCGCTCTTCGTGCTTTTTATTTCCGAACTTTCTGTTGCTTACTTGCGAGGCGGATTTGGAATATTTTCGCTGTGCATTATTTTTGGTCCAGGTGTCTTCTGTATACTATTAGATGTTTGGGTACTCATTGACAGATATGATTTAGTGGCTTTTCAGCACAAACGTTTTGTCTTGTTTGATCGGTGTTAAAGTTTCTTGGCTTCAAGATAGATTTTATAATTTTAATATGCTGCATTTCTTTTCATTTAAAGCAGGTTCGTGAGTATTACGGGTGGTCAGCCTGACACTTTACATATTTTGGATCAGCACTGCAATCCCGACTTTTATAAGCGGTCTCAGAACAATGAGCACAAGGTAGGTTTCCGCGGCATGCACTCTTTGCATGACCAAACCGTTGCACTAAAAACAAAGCGGTAGGTTTGGCACGTACGATATGACAATGCTGGCACCCCGCCTTATCAAGAATAGAAGAGTTTCGGGTTCACCGCTCCACCAACCATGTAGCCCAACCAGAGAACATAGATCTCTGTTAGAGCTAGCCAGATTTACACGCAAACTGAAGACCCACATTTTTCTCGCGAGCGGGAACTCTTGAAAGCTCATCTCCAAGCCACTGACATGAAAGACTAGTCAACAGCCGATTGCAACAAAGAGCAGGAACAATTAAGTGCTTGTTTGGACTGAAGCAGATGCTAAAGTAGCGTGTTGAGCACCTCGCCCCTCAACTACCAGAGTTGTCCTTTCCAGAAGCTCATGTATACGCTCGGCCAACGCGTAGGCAGATCATCGCGATGAAACATACAAAAGTTTTAACTGCACCTCATAGTGAGATACATCCTCTAAGGAGAACTACAAGGAAGAAAGGGGGAAGAATGAAAGGTGAGAGGAAAGGTAAGTGGAGCCAAAGAACCTCTATGTAAAGAAGGAAAGGTAAGTGGAGCCAAAGAACCTCTATGTAAAGAAGGAAAGGTAAGTGGAGCCAAAGAACCTCTATGTAAAGAAGGAAAGGTAAGTGGAGCCAAAGAACCTCTATGTAAAGAAGGAAAGGTAAGTGGAGCCAAAGAACCTCTATGTAAAGAAGGAAAGGCTCCATAGACGTAATGTAAACCACTTTCCGCTACAAAGAAAAGGGAACATTCGCCAAAGAATTTGGCGAGAATTTCCCTGTGTTGGCGAGAATTTCCCCTGTGATATGCCGGTTCTTTGGTACCTAGCCGACATTTTTCCCCTCCGCGACGTGTATAGGAAATTGAGAAACACGGGTTAAGATGAATCGTTCTTTGACTTGTCGCGATAATTTAAACTCGGAAATGAAATATTAGGTGAAGTTTCACTTTCACTGGCTGTTGAACTTCCATTGTCCATATCGCTACTTGAAACCGAAGAACCTATTCTTTGTTTAAACTCTTGCTAAACGTAACGATCGAACCTGTCCAAACCAACTTCGACATTCAGCTTCGAGCTTTGGCGCTTTTTGGCGATAGATATTTCACGCATGCGCAGTTGTTTCCCTTTTCGTTGGAAGGAAGCCGCTTCTGCGAAGTTTTCCTTCTTAACAGTACATATTCTTTGGTGGAGCTACGGCTTTTTGACACCCGATTACCAAGATAAACCCCCAATAGATCTTGCCCTACTATGTTTTATCCGGGCATAATGGAATGGCCTTCACGCCTACGGTGACCTTACCAAGATCTAGACTCAGGACATACTTCACCCATTTCATGCAGTGACCCTCCTGCCAAGGAGAGGCAGCATAGGACTTTGTATATTCAAGGGAATCGGGCTTCTATCCACCTTACAAATAATGTAAGAAACAGCCATACAGGTTAAAAATAGGTTTATGAAGCAAGTTGAAGCAAGTTTTCTTTCACCTTTCATTCATCAAAGGTGAAAGGTCTTTCACCTTTCATTCATTTCTTTCACCTTTCATTCATTAATAAAATTGTATATTCGAAATACCAGATTTTAGTAGCATCGGATATTCAATTTTGAAGAGTAACTCAAATTAGTTTCTGTAAGAAATTTAGAAAATTCAGGTATCATAAACAGCTGGTTTCCAATTTAAGCTTTTGTGTATATATATCTCATTTCTTACTAAAGCAATTTTTAATTTAAGGATTGAAAAGTTTCGAGATTTCTAGAATACTCACCGGAAGTAAAGTAGGTCAACAAGAGCAAAAGATAATTTTGAGTGACTTCAAGAGCCTTCCAAGTCTGCAAAGTAAAAAAATTCTAAACTCTCATGATATTTAACATACTGTTTAACATTAAAATAATAGTCAAAATTTGCATTCACCAAAGGCAGTAGATCGAGTCCTAAACGTAAAATTTCAATGTAAATAGTTTTAATTGAAACAAATTAAGACTTATGCAAGACAAACATGGATATGAGTTAAGAGTAAATGCTGCAGGAAACGTTTGGCAGTTAAACATTGGCTTCGAGTTGCAAATTGTGTAGAATCTAAAAAGATCATAAAGTATCTAGAAATTTTCAGAAAAGAATTTGTTTTATCCTCTTTAAAAAATGTCATCTTAACGCCTTTCTTTGTCGCAGAATGCAAGTAAATTGTAGCCGTTATTTCTCAATGGCGTGTGCCTGCATTACTGATTACGGCAAAGGACGTGAAGATATTTTGCATCAGATTAAGTGCTTCGTGCAAGATATTCCAAAGGAGAATAATCACACGCACGTTACATCAGTGTTGCCAGATCGCAAGACGTTTCGCAAATTTGCCGCATCTTTGCGCCTCAAATTTGTGCATGTGACTTTGCGAAATTTTTGCTACTCTCAATTCTGTGCTACTTTGAGACTTTAAAATTTATTAATAGATCGTTAAACACTTGTGTTGAAATAAGGTATCTGATGAAATAAGTTTAGAATAAAAAGTTATGCAAGCTTAAATAGAATATGGCATCTGGCAATCCTAAGATGTAGAACAGCTGCGAACAGTTTTCAGTGCCAGCGGCTGGCGTCTTCACCTATTGATTTTTTAAAAGTCTGCGAATAAGTAATACAACTGCAGAAAGTATTCTCAAACTCAAAAAAGTCACTGCGACCCAAACATCGAAATATGCGTTTGGAACTTTTCGATTCCATACTTCGATTGAAGATGTCACTGGAACACTACATTTCTCATTAAAAGTCTGCCATGTTAAATATTAAGGACAAAGGATAATTAGCATATATGTCAGTCTTTTCCATGTTAAAAACTTAAGATTACGTATATAAAGGTTACAGGCAATTTCAAAAATTCATACTAAAATATTGTAAACATACATAATATATGCATTTCCAAAATAAAATTATTGGAAAAACCAATGGTACTCAAATTGCCCTTTACACAAGGCAAAATAAATTTTCTTCCAACTCATGAAGCAAAGACTATTGTATTGTTACGGATTTCATACTTGGCTATTTATTTAGAATTGTAATTAAAATACAGTGTCTCACAAAAGTGATGGGACACTTGTGCTTTACAAAAGGAAACTGTAATAAAATTAAAAAACATGTAAAAATTTTTTGTGGGTGTGTTTCATACTTAAATTTAGTAACAATTATTACATAACATAAATTTTCTCAAAATATTAAAATATTAATAAAAATACTATTGTTTAGAACGGAGCAAAAAATGGCTCACATAAGTGATGGGACACCATTAAACTATGTAACAAAAATCGTGTGAAGTAAGCGATAAAAATATTTTGGGATTTTTCATTTTTACTCAAAAGCAATTGGCAATTTATAAAATCGCCTGTATTATTTCTCTCCAGTTTGTTTTGAAATTTGTGTTTTTTAGCGCTGTACAGCCATGAATGCTATACGAAAAGAAACTTTGCCTGAAATTCGAAAATTAGTTACTAATTTGCATATTGAACGTGGAAAATCTATTACAGAAACTGCTGAAACAGTTAACTTGAGTTATTCAACAGTTTTCAATATCATTAAATGATATAAAAAGAATCATACGATTCAGGATAAAAAGACCTGGCCGACCACCAAAGCTATCCAATGGAATAAAGCGAATAATCGTTCGAAATATTAAAAACCCAAGAATGAGTGCTCCTAAAGTTGCAGCTGATTTACAAGCACTATATGGAGTAATTGTTAATCCTGAGACTATTAGAAGAGTAATTCGATCTACTGGATATCATGGTAGAGCAAAAGGAAAATTCTCCGTAAGTGAAAATAGAAAACTCAGACTGGCTTTCGCAAAAACCAACATAAATAAGAATTCTGATTACTGTTATATTTGCTGATGAGAGTAAATTTAATCTATTTGGTTCTGACGGTAGAATCTTGGTGTGGAGAAAACCCAGGGAAGAATTTCGCAAACAGAACTTGGTGCCAACAGTAAAACATGATGGAAGAGGAGTTATGGTATAGGGGTGTATGTCGTCCGCTGGAGTTGGTAATCTTGTTTTTATTGACAGTATAATGGATCAGTACAAGTATGTTGGCATATTAAATCAAAATTTGAAATCTTCAGCACGAAAATTGAACCTTCATAACGATTTTAAATTCTACCAGGACAATGACCCCAAGCACACTGCTTTGAACGTTAGACTCTGGCGGCTGTATAACTGTCTTGAAATAATAAAAACACCACCACAATCTCCAGACTTAAATCCCATAGAGAATATTTGGCAAGAATTGGAATCAAGAATTCGCGAAGACACCATTTCTTCAAAACAATTAAAATCGGCGCTTCAAGAATGGGGTAAAATCACTTCAGAAATCGCAAAAAATTAGTCGAATCCATCCCAAGAAGATTAAACCATGTTTTAAAAGTAAAAGGAAATCCAACAAAATATTAAAACCTTTTAAAAAGCAAAATTTTTGGATAAATATTTGATGGAAAAGTAAGTGTCCCATCATTTATGCGAGCCATTTTTTGCTCCGTTCTAAACAATTGTACTTTAATATTTTAATATTTTGAGAAAATTTATGTTATGTAATAATTGTTACTAAATTTAAGAAACATACCCACAAAAAATTTTTTACACGTTTTTTAATTTATTTTACTACAGTTTCCTTTTGTAAAGCACAAGTGTCTCACTTTTGCGAGACAGTGTAGTTTTATTTTCCCGCGCAACGCAGACTATTTAGTTACGTCGGAAAAGTAATACGACAGCGCATGTATTTAATAAATATCTCGTAATTGCCGTTTCCATTCAGAACTATCGAGAAAAATCGAGGTTTTACTAGAACATTCTAGTAAATTAAAAGCTTATAAAAACCGAATTTAAACACCTCATCTCAGTTGCAGTTGGAGCTGTTAAGCGAACTGTGTTTTTAATGCTGTTATTGATTGTAGAGATTTCGCTGTGAGATAGAATTTTCTTTTTATTGAATTTTGCTAAACGTTTGAAATTGTGCCAATATGTCCGAAGAAATATTTCAGCATTTTGATTTATTTCTTGTAGAAATAATAAATTTTTGTTAACTTTATAAGGACTTGCGCATTCAATCCATAACGAACCCGTACGCACGCAACAGTATTGTTGATAGATAGGAAAATAATAGCAATTAAAGGAAAATATTGCTAGAAGTGTGTAAAACAGTTATGCACCTCACTATTTACAAATTTTGCTCAAGCCAGTTTTTCCTTAATACTATGGTCATAAGGAAGCCATTTGTAGAACGAGTGCCACACAGAATTCAAACAGAAACAAATGAAATTCATTCCCGTGATAACATTCCTTAGAACTAAACAATCAAGGTGGCTTAAAAATCAAAATAAATCTGTTTTCTAAACACAGAGAGCTGAGTGAAGAATGTGGATTTTTAGTAATCGGAATCTGATAAAGCTAAATAACTCAACCAAGCAAACAGTTAAAATTCACTTAAAAGCATTAACACTTAAAATAACGCAAAAAATGAATTTGAAAAATCAACTACTAACTCAAAGAAATCAGTACAAAAGCGCTAACTATCCATATGTGAGGAAGCGCTTAACAATGGATATGAACAAACTAAAATAAACTACATTAACTGAGAATTAAAAGAAAAATGAATGCTTAAACAATGGATAATTAGGAATAGTTTTAAAATTTTCGTGAACACCAAGATATGCAATTGAAATGACTAAGAACTGAATTACAGTCCGGAACTTAACCAATGGAAACAATTTGATGGCGTCAGGGGTCATGTGCTACTTTGAGACTTTTCAATTCTTTTCCTGCTTATTTAGATGAAAAATTTCTGGCAACACGTGAGTTTTTTTGATTGTGAAATGAACTTACGATTAAGTACTCGACTCCTGATTAAACGGACTCAAATTAAAAAAAACCTGTGTAAAGAATATTGCAGTTTAAGACAAATCTGCGCATTTTCTGAAGATAACTATTTAATATACATATCAGAAATATTTATATATTAATACCAGAAAGCCGAAAATTGCGAACAAAACTTCAGATGCTTTAGCTGTTTGACATAAAAATGAAATCAATACAAAAGATTCTTACTTTCCATTTACTGATGTCGATGTCTGGAAGTTTTACATCATCAACAGGCAACTGAATTATAGTGTGTCTGTCAGCAGTCTGTCTGCCAGCCTGAAAGGTAAGATTAAAACTACAATTTATAAAAACTACTTCATTATTGGCTTTTCGAACAAAGGGACGAAATATTAAATTTATAGTCAAGGCAAAAATCAAATGTGATGCGAATTAAGTTACTTAGAAAAATTTTTTTAAGTTTACATTAATCATTAATTTTCTTGATTTAAGAAATTCGCTAGAAACAATTATGTAGTCAACACGATGGCAAGACAAACGGCCGATTTACACGCATTTGCAACATCTGTAGCTTTGAAATATACAGCTGTAGTAAAGAGGGTCGAGTTTCAAAACTTGCATCTTCAAAATTTAGTCAAGAATAAGACGCGATTTTATACTCAAATATTTGACATTAAAAATTCATTACATATTTCGCCAGCATCTAGTTTGTCAAATTTTAAAGCAACATTTTTAAAGATACCATTATCATTTCTACGAATACAACTAATGAAATTTGTCGACAGGAATTAAACACCTGATTGTGCAACAGCAGCTTTCTAACAATTCATTTCAAAAACAAGAGCTCGAGAAATTGAATGGTTTCGCTCATATCCATGTTTCATAAAAAAGCGAAAATATTTAAGTAGCCAACCCATCGGCCGCGATTTGGTTCTCGTACTATAGTTCTTCAGCCGTTGTATCCATTGCACCAGTGGAAAACAAAATACTTCAACGTAAAACCAAAATTATGCCAGATTGCTTTCAATACAGCAACTAGAATCAAATCCAAATTTTATTTTCCCCTAACGAAATCGTTATTACCCCGCATACCCGTTGAACTAACCACGCCATTTGCATCTTGCCATTTAAGTAAACTCCAGAAAAATTTAAGCAAACTCAAAATTTAAGTAACAACGGACTTTGAAACTGAACATACCCAAAGCACATCGAAATCGAAGTCTTCAGCGTTCGTATTCTCACGGAAATCTTTAAAATGATATTTACCTGAAAGATTCAGAAAATTGAATACATTTATGAAATAAACAATTTTGTTCGAAAATTTCATTAATCACTTTAATGTTTATAATTCTGTAAAATTGGCGATCGTTTAAAATATGGGGGTTTACATAAAGGTCAAGTAGACAGACAAGAATACTTCTCCCACTGTTAGTTTAATGCCGTCACTTCATTTACCGAAGTGAGAAAAACGAAAAGAGCTTTGAAGCAGACGCCGAGTCAGTGACGTCAGATTTCTGATTGGGAAGAACAATTTGTAGTACAGTTAACATTGGGTTCGCATGCCGTCACAGGCCGATTATACCCATTTTTAAAAACGAGACAGCCTCGAAAATGCCATCTAGAAGCCTTTTGAAATTACGCTTTGACTAAACATTTTAGTTCATTCGGCCGCAAGTTCCAAAACTGGTAATATTATTGGTTGACTGATAAACGCAAAAGAGGAGTGCTATCTGCCTAGGAGAGATGGCTTCGGGGAGGACTTTATAGTACCAAGGGCAATAAAGCTAGTCCGTTCGTCGAGATTTCAAACTCGACCAACTAACTTATTTCCAAGAGTTGTACGCAAATAATTTGCCTTCAGAATATTAATGGGATACATTTCGCGCTCGAATAGCTATATTCATGCAATGTTAATGTCTACTCATGTTCGATTTTCATCTATGAAAAATATCAGATAAGCAGAATTTACTCTTCAGTTTTTCGGTAACGGTGGTCTTTTTCTGGACATAACCTTGAAATATTAAGTTAGGGACATATGAGACATTAAAAATCTGTTAAAAGCAATAAAAAAGCCAAGTTTAAAATCAATCCGTTAAATTCAAATATCTTTAAAGAGCTAAAATATTCTCAATACAAATTTCCTGATGATTTCTGGTTAGGAAGGATTACAATAGATGTATATGAAGGCACAGCTTCGTGTTTGTAGACTTTGTTTTCATAAATTAAAAGCACAATATCTAGTTAAAATGTAGAGTATGGAAAGAAAAGCAAGTCCGACACCTGCGAAAGAATTCGAAGTTTCACAACATAAAATCAAATATTAGTTTCCTAAAAATAATTTTAATTTACACTTCAAGCTCAAAGTAGTCCAACTAAACCGCTTTCAAATGCTCATTAAGCAGCTTTACATAATCTGGGATCGGTACATCTTTCTGCACTGCACGACACTTACGTGCGATTAAGAATTTTTTAACACTTAGGGCTTTAGATTTAAGGAGACACCGTTGTAAATACTACATTACTTTTAAAAAGAGTTGAAGCGTCTCTCAAAATTCAATAACATTTAAAATATGTTAAAACGCATGCGAGCCGATTAGGTATTTTAAAACTAAAATTATTTAAAACGTTTGAAGTTTATAATAGAAATACTTCGCCAATATCTCCAAGTACTTTTTCTAACCTCTCAAAGGCTGCTCTCTCAAATCTTCGTTGATTTAAGTCAGTTTCGTAAACTAGGTTGATAAATTTGTTAGACTATGTAGTTGGTTCCAAAAGACGTCGATCATTGTACGACGTTAAACCGCATAGGTATCGAGAGAATTCGGATTAGATTACGATAACTCTCGAAAGCTCTCCTCGGTGTTAAGGAGAGGACCTTAATGAAAGCTCATTTTCATGTTTCATACAGGGAAATTTCCTGCCACGACAACTTCCTTGCAGCCAACCCGTTCATAAAAACGGAAATCGGGTCGAATTACCAGTGTTCAGTCGCTTTACCACTCGGCCACTGGTCGGCCCATTTTTCAATAGAGGCTGGCTAAGGTTGCTCGTGTGACGAGTTCGATTCCTGTGGAAAACTTATTTCCTTTGTTTTGTTCTCTTGCGTGTGTGAAGTAAATCAGTCTTAATCTCGGAAAGGAAATCCTGAAATATACGGACTCGGAGTATCTCCCAATTAACGTCAAGTTATTTGATGTGGAGAAGTTCAACAGCTGAGTACGATGCGAGATGTTTCGTGAGATTTATGACCCTAATTCTAATCGGATTATGTTTTCATGGAGTGTCTTCTTAGAAAAACAGGCTCAACGCTATACAGAGACTGTTCGCATAATTTTAAGATTTTGGTTTCCTATAAAAAGTAGTGTGGTTGAAAATTGTTTTCACCGCAACTATTTTTGAAAGCATAGATTATCGTCTGCTACTTGACAGTCGAGATTTCATGGAAAATATATCTTAAAAAACAATGAATGGAAGGTTATGTTTGCTTTTTTTCCTAAGAACTTTATCCGTATCTAGTTATTAAAAACGCTGTAAAAGCCATGGTTTTTCGGCATCTAAAAGCTACGACAGGCATTGTGAACAACAAAGGAAGAAGTGTCAAAATTCAGCTTCAAGTGGAAAATTTCTTCCAAATACGTAACACCAAGGAAAAAATGGAATGTTTCGAATGTTGCAAAGTAAGATCTTTAATGTTAAAAGAAAATCCGCCAAGTCAAAGGAGTTGCAAAATCATTAAAATGCTCAGTGTCAACTGTAAACAAAGCTATTAGTGCTAATTTGAGTCTTAAAAAGCCCAAAAACAATGAATCGTCTTTTTCCGCGAAATATCGCCGAACGCTCTGCAGAATTCTTTGAGAAACATTTAGCCAGACAAACATGAAAAAAATAGTCACAATAGACGAGTCTCGGGTTTACTTAAATGACTGCAATAAAGAGCAAACGAGATCCATTTATTATCCAAAAAATAGAAAAATCTTAAAACAGGGTTCAAGTAATCTAAAGAAAGTTTTCCAAGGAGTTTATGATTGTTGCTAGTTTTTCATATAACTGAAAACTAAACAGAGTGGAGAAAAATGTTAAGATCAACTCCCCATATCGTTAAAAACATTTTATACCCAATTTTCAAATAAATACATTTTCTTTACACACATTGACATCAATCAGTAGAACTTCATCAAGCATAGCAAGCAGCGACACGTCAAAGTGTACTGTTAATTTCCAGAAAAAATTTAACAAGAAACTGGTATTAAGACTAAACCTCCTGGTCTATCACCATTTTTCTGCTTTTGGATTTAAAAAGCCGGTTGCGCAAACAGTCGACTTGTAACATCCTTAGATTTTGGAAAGCTGTTGGAGAACTATAGGATAA
>KK121160.1:583221-639834 GCA_000611955.2 Stegodyphus mimosarum
AATACAAAAAGCTTTATTGTCTTGGAAACTAAAAGTGTATGAAGGTGAAGAATACAACATTTAAAACAAAACTTATGTAAAATATTTCTGTAATTACAGTGAAAGTCTAAAAATGTGCGAACAGCCTCTGTGCATGGGAAGGACTACAAAAGCCAACGATGCACCAGCTCATTCATCTGGGATTGAAGCTGGGTGGAACTACTAGTATTTAGCAGTCTTAACCACTGAAAAGCCGCGATTTGTGCTACATACATAATATGCAATTATTTTCAAAGAAAAGTAGCTACACAAGGAAGTCAAGGCGTAAGTTCAGGAATTGAGACAGCGAAGGTTTTCCTGAAAGACTATATGCAGAATTTTAATTTCAGAACTGATTAATATATCAAATATGAACTTACCTGGGTAAGGTAACTGAATTGCTTTAAATTCTTCGTGCAAATTCAAGAAATTACATTCTGGAGCAGAAGCACTAAAATTTAAAGCAGAAGAAATTACAATTTCAGAAATTTAATTTTTCAAAGCTAAAAAGTTTGAAAAACTTACGTTTTCGGAAATTCGCCCTCGACTCTCAAATCGCAAATATAGCCGATGTCAAAGTCCTTCAGGAGCTTTACATCTCTCTTCATTTCTTCTTGGAATTTAACAGACCTGAAGAAAATTCCATGCAACTCACAAAATTGCATTATAGGAAGGTGTAACAGAGCAAGATCAGCGATAAATTTGGCATCCAAGTCTAAATTTAAACGGCTAATAAGTACTGATAAAGATAGCCAATTCTCTCCAAAACGTTAATGAATTCGTAATTGTATTCATTTATATGAAAATTCAATTCATTGAATTAATCATTGAACCTCTAAGATATTTATGAAAAATTTGAAGCTATGTATTTATTAAAATTAGTTGAGGAACAAATTACATAGCTATGAGACTTAAAACCACAGATATATACTATATTAATTACATATTCACACCTCAATTCTACACGAGCATTTCCCTGCAGACTTGGAAAAGGGCAGAATTATATTAAATATGAAATTACTTTTTACGTTAGATGAGTATTCGTAAATCTTACGACATTCTTTTACGTGTAGTTCTTTCTTGCTAACAACGAGGGGATTTAAAATCTGGGGCATGCACTAACATACATTTACTGATAGAGGTACTAGTTTTGATTCAATAAAGAAATAAAACCTGCTGTATCTCTCCCTCACAAGTCTTCGTTGGAAGCCCAATACCTCAACGGAAATATTTACTCGCTGATTTTCAATTAGCTCATGAAATTTATTAGTTTCTCTTACCACAATTACAGGACATTTCAGAATGTCAAATCCGGAATTCTAATTTTAATTTGCTTAGGAAAAATAAGAAATTATGTCTGCATTGAATTCACGTTTTTGACTTGTCTGAGGGAACGGATTTTGATTTATTAGAATATCGCGAAGTAGAGCAAGGGTTTCTGCACAAAGATGGAGCTAGTCTTCATGGAGGAGATAATCTTATATTTACGCTAGCTTGAATATATGGAGAAAACTAAAAAACTTCCATGCTGCCAACAGTTTGCCAAGATTCACAACTGGGTCGAAATAACATTAAAATCTTATCTGCTTGGCTGCTGACATGCAGATTATTTAACAACTGGCACTGGAGGAAGCTGATAAACGCAACTTGTTTTGGGACTTCAAAACCAGGACCGGAATTATTTGTAGCAGCAAACATTCAACCGACGGAGGTTAAAACTAATCAAGAATACGGAAATTCACTTACATTAATATGTACACTGCAGTGTTGATATTCATCTCGTAATCTGTGAAAGTAATCCATCTGCAAAAGACATTTTGATAATTTGATAAAGGTAAATTTAAGATATTTACACAAGATAATTGTAACAAAGAATTCTAGTTTGATTATAATATAGGTTAACTCCCTGAATTAAATCCTTTTGCAAACAATCAACTCAAAAGGCACTTTCTAAAAAACGTCAAAAGATCATACTCTATGAAAATCCAAGAATTTTAACTTTCCGCTTGTTCCATTCGAGTCTACAATGCAATGTTTGAAGTTATTACTTTCCTGAAATCCTACAAAAGCTCTACTAGATTTAAATCCAATCCCTGAGGCTGTATGCAGCTATTTTGGCACATCACTTAACAGACGAAATTGCAAGACTTCAACGGTGTTTATTGGATTGCGTTCTTATAATCTGTTTTCATCAAGCTATTCACTACTGCTTTATAGTTAGTTGTAAATTTCAATTCATTTTACGCCTGACACAAGAAATTCAAATTCTATTACGGCACTACCACGTTATGTTAAAACAATTACATCATCCTGTTTAACCACTGGCATTAGATTCATCCTGGAGCTCTTGTCTTTGGCTTTGAAGCAGGTTTAGTAAGCCTACCATTCGGTACGGTGATCAGCGGTGTTGGTTGCCACGGGATGGGTACAAGATTAAATCCCTGAAATATGCATGGTCGACTCTCTGGCTACTAAGAATGCTAAATGACACATAAGTTTGTCAATGCTCGACGAATTCTGCTTAATGAGCAAGTGTCACACTAATGAAAAAATACATCGTTAATGAAAGATAGGAAGAACTGGTTTCACTGGAAAATATCACCAATTTCCAAAAGGACTTGTGTACATTAGTTTAGAAATTTTTAAAGATTTATACACAGAATGGCAAAATTTTTCTCGGGAAGTAGATTGAAAACTGAATAACACAGTTTATAGCAGAACTTAAGAAAGGTTATGCAGTTTATGGAAAAGCACCGGATAGCTGTCTGCGTGAAGAGAAGCTCGTTCATAATGGCATCACACCCAGATACTTCGAGAAATTTTATACAATCAGAAGACTGACTGCCTGAGCTAAATCTGCTTAGCAATAAGCGGTCTGCCATGATCTTATGATTATTGCAACCAGATAGTTGTTAGAATATTAAACTGCTATTAACTAGGTAAACTGATCATAAGCATGCAATGGAGTCGCTTTAATTGCTGTTCCTTAAGAGCAAATAAGTTTATTTCCTACATTTCTGTATTTGAATATCTAAGGTTCTTAAAACTGTTCGCATGTAATGAAAGAATTCGAACTTTCCTATACTAGGGAAGGATTTAATTTACACTAGTGCAGTACTTCCCTTCAAGTTGTTCCATACCTCGTAATATTCGCATTCCGTTTTAACATGCAAATCTAAACTTAGTGTATTAAAGATTTAATATATGCAACAAGAATATCTAAGTAACTGCATCCGAAACTAAGTCATTCTTTTGGGATATGCAACTACAAAAACTAAAACAAGTTATTAAAGTGAATATGCTTACTTTCCTGTTCCGTAAGTTTCATTCCATGCTTTATTCACTTTCTCTTGAAGTATTGCAGAACGGAAGACATACTAAAATTAAAAAGGAAAAACTTAATGTCAAAGTATGCGAAGGCTTCTTTGCCTAAGCAGTTTATCTTTTTAAAGAGCGTTCCAGTGGAAATTCATTAGTTTTACACCTTACAGTCCGCTCGCAGGGATCTGAAGACAACTGATAATGCTGAATAGTTTCATGCAGTCGTTTACTGGTAGGTCAAACTAAGGAGCATTTCACCTGTTTCGTGGCTTAAGCCATAGATGTAAAATTTAAGTTCTTAAAGCAATGATTCTCAACCTTTTTCTGTCACGGCACACTTGACTATTTCAAAATTTGGCGGCACACAAAGAAAAAAATTTAAGTTGTTTGCTTACCTATAATGCACTGTAAAATAGTTTATAATAATTTTGAATGCAAAATAAAATATAAACTACAAAAAGCGTTACTTTTATTAAAGGATTAATTACAAGTTAATAACACTTTTAAAAAGAAATTAGAGCTTTATTTTAGATAATTTCATTAAGTTTGGTCGTAAAAATGGCAATACTACTCTCATACCGTCTTCTACATTTAACAGCCCGTCTTTTATTCGCTTTTATGTTGGTTAATACTGAAAATAAGAATTCACACAAATAAGATGTAGAAAATTGCAATAATATTTTTAAAGCTTTTTTGGACATCATGGGATAATCGCATCTAATGTTTATCCAAAATGAATTGATTATTCCGAATATTTTAAAATTAAATCTCGACTAGAAAGCGAAATTAGTCCATTCAAGGTTACTTCAAATAGAGAATTCGTTATGACAAATGGATTACGAACCTCAAATTTGTTTTTATATCTAAATTTGGGAAATAGTGAGTCACTCCTGTAATGTCAAATGGTCAGTAACAATTTTATGAATAGTTTTATTGAAATCTTTTGGGACCGACTCGTACTTTTCCAAATTGCCTTCCTGAGCTTTATTCTTCCATGAAGTTTTTGGAATCCCACCAGTTTACCTGTCGAGTTTAATACATTTTCTTTCGGCCCTTGCATACTTAAATTTGTGATTAAAAATAGCAATGTCTGATAAGTAAACTAATCTCCCATCTGCACTAATCAGAACTTCAATTTAAATTATATACTGAACATGCAGGAAAATGCTCAGACTTCAGCTCTACTCCAGAGCATCAAAATCAGCTTGGATACCACAATCGGCGCGCTTGTTAATGTCTTAAAAACCGAATTTCGACAATTCTCATGTGTACCGTATACTAGGATTAAACCCATTATAATTTTTACTTATGCATTTATAAAATTTGGCGGCACGCAAAAGTGCCGCGACGCGGTGGTTGAGAATCATCTGAAAAGTTTACGTTAGGTTCCTTTCGTAGCATTAAACTACCACATTAGGTATGAAAGTTTCTATACCGTCAACCGTTCCCAGGAAGTAAGACAATGTTCAAAAACCATCAATGTGCAGCGATATTCACATGACTATCAGATCAAGCAAACTAGCAATAATTCGCCAGATGCACGCCACATTTAACTGTGAAACTAAATTATTCTGTTTAAAAATTTCTGACTAATGTTTTTCACCCCGGCAGCCTTAACTCTGGGCACAAAGAAGGCACCATATATGTTTTCTTGATTACGAATTTTATCTTTGATAACCATGTGAGCAACTATTTTATGAAACTAGGCATTGAGAGACTAGGAATTGTTAATAGCATTACGTTACATGCGTGATAATAAAGAATGGAGTTAAGGAGAACGGTTAACTGATTACAGCAAGGCACACGAAAGCTGTAACTATTCTTCCATGGAAGCTTTTCTACGGAAACTGGCGTACTTACTTTATTTACCGCAATTTCGAGGGCGAGTCACTTGTGAAGACGTGGAAAGGTTTTACATTATGACAGCATACCGTCATACTCAACATTAATTTCAGTTGTTTCCCTTTGTCCGGCTATAACCGTTCTAACAAACTGAGGATGTATTGCGGTAGCAAAATTTGGAACACTTCACGTGTCGAGAAGAGCATCGGGAGCTATTCAGAAGGCGATCATATTTATACACATGAATGAAGTCAAAAGCTATACTGTCACAACATTTGTTTTCCACTCATTGCTTCAAACTTATGAAATCACACGAGTGGATACCCAAAATACGTATATGCAGAAGAGAAAAAAAACCCATTTTATACAAAACAGCATGAAAGTTGCTAGACCGTACACGAGGCTGTGGTATTCTTACCGTCATGTGGTTGATAGTTAAAACTAAAAATGATAAATGCTGGAACACGTTCATAAATGAAAAAATACTTAACAGTACATAAAATTTCGATATACTAGAAATCGCGTATTAAAATAGAAGTTAGATTTATGACTTCAGCGCTGTCTGCGCAAGGGTAAGGGCGCTTGGGGGAACATTTGAAAGGGAAACTCGCTCATACGCATAGTCAAAACCAGCCATGCAGCCGCAATGTGGACCTGAATTTGAACCCGGGTGGAACTAGCAATATCCAATGGTCTTAACCATTCGTCGGGCCATATTAACTCCATGCCTGATAAAACACTACGGAAGGGTAACAGCATTGCTCTTAAACGTGGAAATTTTCCAGTTCAGAATTACGTAATCGGTATTAAGTACTTGTGGATTTTTTAAAACAAATTTATGAAGATACGAAACTGAAATATGAGAAAAGTCCGGGCATGCTACCGAGCTCGTAAAAACGTTTGGCAATAATTAGCTGCATTTTTAGCAGTTAAATCTGGTGAATTTGTGGATTGAGTAAATCAAGTCAGAATTTGGAACAAAAAAGCATCAATAACAAGTTTAAACGATAAATGGTTTTAAAGAATAATATAAGAAATTAGCGTTACTGAATTCAATTTTGCATTAAAATGATTAGAACTTTGTCAAAGTTCATCTAATGGACAAAACTTACTACAAATTGTGTTAATGTTCGCATTTCAATCTTCGTAGACACTTCCCTGCTCACGGCAGATGATCTATCAGCAATTCCGAAATAAACTAACTTTCTTAGGCAAAACGTAATGCACTATTTGGATAATTGGAAGTTGATTGCACTACACTAAGAAACAATATAGTTATCTATGACCTAATAGCAATTTAAATTTCCATTCAATAAAATATGTACCTGCTTTCCAATTTCACAAGTGGTTCAAATTATAAAACCGGTCTCTGAAGACGGGTCTCACACTCTGAAAATGTGCGAAACCCGAGTCCCTATCCGTTTTCCAGTTTAGAAGGAGTATTTCACAGTATAATTTTAAATTATGATTGATAGATAGTACATCCAAGTGAAATTCTGAAACAATAGCATTTAATTACCTTTTAAACAGGAGAGATTTATTACCGATTTTCTATAATACCACTACTAGGAACACAATATACATAACAAAGTTTGGGCCACGCTCAGTAAGTGACCCGTTTATTTGCTAAGGTATAATCATTTAAGGCTTATTACCCCTCCCTCTGAGATTACTTTGCTCATCACTCGTTTATCTTTGAAACAACGATACCGCCTTGTTTTTTTAGTGTCACCTATAGGCTCTGACTTACAAACTCAAAAACTTAATACATTTGCACTGCAAGTTAATGAAAGCTCGTAACGAATACGGAAGTAATAAGGATTCAAGGATTTGTCAAAACACTTGTAATAATGCAGCGTAGTTTACACCAACTGTGCATGGAGAATCCTGCCATAGCACGTGCCTAGTAGTACATACTTGAAAGAACACGCTATTGCGGCACACATCACAGCAAGTACGGATTTGTAATGCGTTAAAACATCAGGCCAATATTTAAGTTCCCATCCATTAGAAAGAAACTACATGCAACCTGAACGAGATTATATAAAGAATCCACTGAAAATTTATAAGACAGCATATGCATCAAACCAAATTCTATTCACGACGTTAAGATTATCGTTTCCTACTTAAAATATCGATTTTGCTTGATATTTTGCTCCATGAATCGCAGACATTCTCACCTCGAAAAATGAATCCTTAACCGTCTTGAGATGTCATCGCAAAATCATTCAGTAAAGATCGCTTTCAATTATCCAGTTCTATTATTCATTTGCAAAAGAACGTTCATATTATATTCTCAGGTTAGTGGAGATTAAATACTTGCGGCAGCTTATATTTCCATCATTCAGAAAACAAAAAATTGCAAATTCATAAATTTGTTGCAAGTAAGTTATCCTGATCTATAACATCAGTTAAATTTGTCTCGACATGAAAAAGTTGCGGAATCCACCTACACCTCAAATTACTGGACATTAAAAATGATAGAGTACAACTAGTGTTTAATAATCAGCACCGAGTAATAGATGCGCACATTTTAATTAACCTCCCTGAAATATTCCACTAATTTCATTATCCTGCATCTAAAATTCGTAGCGTATAGTTGAAAATATTGAGATAGATCAACTTACCTTCCCTTGACAAAGGATTGCAGGAAGAGGAAATCTCCTTTTGCGCCTGACGAGACGACTATTTACGATCTCTTCAGACCATTCTTGGCCATTAAAATCCCATAACCTGCGATTACAAGTATACATTAGTTAAGTAATAAGACTTTCGTAACTAAGAAATTTTAAACAATTTGGAAAATACTAATAGCTTTTACCCTACCAACTTTTTCATTTACTACAAATAAAATCTGACAGGAAATTGTCCCAAGGCAGTTTCAATGCTGTTCAGAGCCCCAAGGCAATCAGTGGCAGAATTTGTTTGCCAAAATTAAGATGTTAAAAACATATCGATTAGGGAAAGGCTCATACGAGCTATCGGTTCCTCAGAAATTCATCCTTGATTTTCTAATAGAAATTAGAACATAGTGACGTTACGAATAAGAAACCACGAAACGCTACGCAGCCAGTTCATTCAATGGGTCGGAACTCGAAAGTTCTAGCAGGATTACTTCTAAGTGTTGAGCATTACCTCAGGCATTTGGAAGGAGAATGTTTAATTACGTGCTAGGCCAAGACAGGCTCCAGACATTTTTTCCTGCCAGGCCCCTACCCGGGTAGTTATACAACTTTTACGAGAACTTTCTAACAAAATAAGTGACAGATATATAATAAACAAAAATTGTCAGTTTTTCAAAACTAATACAGTTTTCATTGTTAATACAAATATAAACATAAGTCGTTTGATTACGTATCAATACAATCAATAGAATTGGAACTTTGTATGACAAATTAAGAAAACTAAATTTATTCTGTCAAAATCAAAGTTTTGAAAAAATTATTAAACTCAAATCCTTTCTGGCTTTCAGTTCTGAAAATTTATCAATTAGTTCTTCGTAATTAATATTGTCAACGCACTATACTCTGTATAGTACAGCTGAAGTTAATTTTGTTAGACTTGACGAGTTTTGTAAATAGTTTTTTTACGCGTTTCAACATTGAAAACTATCTTTCACCAGATGCATTCGATACAGGCAAGGTTAAAAAATGATTTTCATATTTGGAAATGTTGATAAAATCTTTGTAGTCTCTATAAATCGTAGCATGTCAGATAGCAACTTTAAGTTTTGGCCTTTACGAACAGAAATTGCGAGTTCCTCATCCAATTCTTTTATATCAAATGTCTTTACCGCGCCATTTTTTTTGTAGTGTTGAGCCTTCAGATTCACTTGATGTATTGTCATTTAAGTTTGTATGAAATATTTAAAATCTCATAACTTTTGCTACATAGTTTTATTTCAAAAGATTGTCATGTATTACGCAAAAGCAATTTCGTTTAAAGGCTTTTTTACCCTGATTACATGAACTTTTGTCGTCCTCCTCATGAACTGCATAACATTCTTTGCATTTTCGCGGCATTTCATTAGTATCGGAATAAGTTTATTTCTGACGCGTTTAATGTCTCTGCTTCTATTTCCGGAAATAAATTTCTTAAGCTACTGGCTTAATGAAATAAATTGTCAAACATAATTGACGCAAACGAGTAAGGATGACTTAAGGATACTGCTTGAATTTATTCTGGAAAGAATTTTATCTCAAATAACTTAAAATGAATTCTAAATTACTAAATTATTAAATTTGCTAGTTCTCAGGATTCCAGTTTTATAGAACATTTCCGAGATTCATCTAGAGATGAAGTACAGGATTTTTTATTTCGATGAACCCAGAGCGAATTGTTTTAACTATATTAGTTCTACAAGACCACCTAGAAGTATGAAATTGTTTTACTGTAAAATGCTTATTTGCTGCAAAACGTTTCTAAAGTGTTCCACCTAACGTTCTCCAATAAATTAAAATATGCCATTACTTACAAATATGATTCACTAGTACTACTTACTATTAGATTTAACGAATGAAGCACAAGGAACGTAATAGGTTGTTTGACTGTCTTAATGCGGTTTTGGAGCCTATTGTATTCCCCAGACATATTTGCCGCACTGTCGTAGTTTTGTCTTCTACAGTTATAAATATGCAGACCGAATATTTCAAGGTTCTTTAAAATATCATTTTCTAATAATTCTGTGCGCGAATACATTAGTAAAAACCCAAAAAAATCTATTGGGATTTTATCTCGATAAATAATGCAATGTAAAAGTTAACTGGTCTGCGTGTGTTGCATCAAGGATAGAATTACTTATAACCAAAAAATATTTGGCCAATTTAACTTCTGACACGAACGTTTTAACATTTTTTGTTCAATATTTCAATCAATTCATCGCAAATAGTTCACGAAAGACAACTATGTTCTCTTCCAGCTGACCCTAATTTTTTATATGCGAAGCTAAAAACTCAAATTCTACCAAATATTCTAGATAACCTATGTAATTTTCGCTATGCAAAGCAGAAAATATTTTATAACTCAAGAAATGAAAGAGAATTTTTTGCTAAAAACTTTATTGTTGCTGCTGCTACCCGTAGCAGTACTTTTTCAACGGTAGTGTATGCGTCACTCAACTAAATAAATATCTTGCCATTAAAATTTTAATAGAACGTTCATGATCAATAGAATTTTCGTGTTCTTGCGCTCTTGTATTTTTCCAGTTCGAGTATCCTTTTGTAAATGTTGTTCGTTTAACCGAAACTACCTTGCAAACATAACAGTAAATTGCTTTACTTTTTGGACTGTACATTAACTATTCTCGTTCAACTTTCACCATTTGTGTTATTGCGAATAAAAATATTTTTCTTTAATGTCAGAGTTTCCACCTTCTGCAGCTATATTTTTAGCGGTACGTATGAATGAAATATTTGATGATAGCGGCATGGCGATGGCGTAGCTAGGGTGAGACAATGGGGCATCTGCCCCCCGAGCGCAGCATCCAGGGGCCGCCAAATTAATGTCACGGAATTTCAGAACGATATGTTCCCATTCTTGGCACACGGAAAGAGGAGCAAAATCTTCAGTTGTCCCCGGGCGCTGAAAACCGTAGCTACGGCTCTGGACGGTGGTCGATTTTTAAGCAAATAATGTTTCATGGCTTGTTAAACTTAAAGGCCACAAAGAAATCTCCAAATTTCTACACACATGGAAAGGGAGGAATGCCCGGTAGAAGATTCAATGGAAACTTGCTTGAGTCTACATTACACATGGGGGCATGAAAATATCCATGCAGCCAGGCCACTTTCCCAGGGCTCGAATCGAACTAGCCGTGTTCAGCGGCTTTTACCGCTCGGCCGCTGGTGGCCCAAGGAGAAATAATTTAACATTATTCAGAACGTGCAAAAGATTGTAATACGCTTCTTCCCAACACATGAGAACTTTGCTTCGAAAAATGTCATTGCCGACAAGGAAATTTGGCAAAGAGCCTCGGATGTCTGTTTATAAACACTTTCAAACAATTTCTTGCAGGCATTCATTTTTCTAGACGTGAAATATATTAATTGCTACACAGAGATAAACAAATAAGATGTAATTTCTGTACAATGGAAAAGTTATTACAAAACAGTGTCCTTCATTTGAAATTAACTTTCATCATCAGTCAAGTGATGTTAAGCTTTTGTCGCCCGGTGCCTATAAAACTTAACTGTCCCAAAATCCTACTGCCTGGCACAGATGCACTGGCTGAGTTGGCTCTGGAGTCTGCATTAGATACATGTACGGTACATTCGATTTTTACCCAGCTGGCCAAATACTTTAATGTATGTGGAATGATTGGCAATGTTTTAAGGTCAATCTAAGAATAAAGATATAGATATCAGGTTATCAGATCTGTGAGCAAATATATAAACGACTCAAGTTTAGGCAAAACAAAACTACAGATTTCGACGGCCATCATACAAGTCCCTCCAGAACGATGAAAAATAATGAATACTTAACAGCGATTACTCCTGTCAAGGTGTTCAATGTAACCTTAACAAATGTGAATCAGATTTTTAGAGTTTAAGATTTTAAATAACTTATATTTTCACCATTTTTTCGATCTAATTATGATATGTTTGTGTACACTTAAGCATCCCGAAAATGAAGTCTGAGCAAAAAGAAATCTTCAGAAATCTAAGTTCAAATTAACGTCTACCTGAACGGATTCTTTGGACGTACACAAAACGCCTAAGTGTTTTCTTCTGCTAATAACTAAAAAGTTGAATACAAGGTTTCAAGAAGGTATTTTTCGGTTACGGTATTTAAATACTAGCGGAAGTACTCGATGCCAGTTAAGTTAAAGAGTAATGCATCCAACAGAACGATACCGCTGTAATCCTTTTCCAATAAGTACGCAAAAAATAAGATTCGTAAGTCTCACATTCAGTCTGATGAGATATGGAAACCACATAAGAAATTTAGATAGGAAATTAAGCTAATTCTCACATTATGTCAGCAACAATGGCATGCAGGCTTAATGATTTTAGTCTTTCTAATCAAATGATCGTAAAAGCTCAAGTTCCAACCAATATTTCACCTATATTCAATTTCAGTCGATTAAATGCGGCAAAAAATTTATCGTAATTGATCAGAAATCAATAACGCGAACAAAGACATTTATATGTAGATTTTTTAAAATTTAAAAATTTTGGATTAACCAAGATTTCAAAGCGAGCAGTAGCAACACTTTTCGAAATAAGGCATTTTTATCTCAAACGCGCAAAACTGCTGCCACTCGGAAAAATGAGTGCGAAAATTATAGCTTTCAGCGTTTTTAGTCCAAAGGGATTTAGTCCCGAAGGACTATTACTTTCGTTTTGCGATTTTGCGTCGATTCACTCTGAATGCCCGTTTCACTTTTCAAATTGTTGCCACTAAATGTTATCGCTCTGCATTATATTTTAAAAAATGAAAAATCTGCATAAATGTATGCATGTTTCTCGCATTGTGATAAAACCTAGAGCCATCGAATTTTGAATGACGTAATCCTACTGCGAATATGGGCATCTGGAAGCCCTAATTTTGAATTTGAAATTTGCTTTATTATCGATTTTATGTTTTGTAACATTTCAACGAATTTCTAATTAACAAACTAAATGATTTCAAAGCGAGCAATGGCAACACTGTACGAAAAAAAAAACATTTTTATCTCCAGCGCACGAGACTTACGGAAATTCTAAAGAATGTTCATTTTAAAATGATTTTGCGATATTGATTTTGAACTGAATTTTATGGTTTGAGTAAGTAGTACATGATATTTAATAAAAAAGGTAGCACAAGAAACGTTAAAAAAACGCGCCTTTGGACGTAATTTAAAATCTGAAATCTTTCAGATTTTATTTTTTTACTCTTATTAATTAATATTTCGGCTGATTAAAGTCGCACGAAGATGGAAATAGTCTAAATGGCTTCCCACCAATTTTCGGAACAATGTATTTAATGTTTGGCAATGCTATTTTTATTTCATCGTAAAATTTGTATTAACGAACTCCAGCAGGATTTGAAAACTAGCAATGGCAACGCTTCTCAAAATAAAGCAAATTTTCATCTCCAGCTTGAGAGACTGCTGCCACTCAAAAAATGAGTGCGAAAATTCTAGTTTTTTCGAATTTAATATCTGATTTTAGATACTTTTTTGTAGAAAAGTGGACGTCGACGTTTTCCAGAGCCCAGAAAAGAATTTTAGAAAGTTGTGACAATAGCTATAGTAGTGACCGAGTTATTAAAGGGCAAACTTTCTTCTTTATACATATAGCTAAGTGGTAAAGAATAAGAGGACCGTCTGATTACGAGGGGGTATGCCTTCGTGGAAGATTTTGTACGGAAAATTATCTCATTCACGTTACACATGGAAAACCCCACTAAAATGCCCATGCAACTAGCCCTTTTTCCTAGAATTGAACTTAGGAACTATCAGTGTTCAGACTTTATCGCTCTGCCACCAGTGGGTACAACTGAGGAAAACTGGCTTCTAGTCACGTTACACATGTGAAAAACCATGAAAACAAACCATGCAGCCAATTTGTTAGTCTAGGATCGAAGCCGAACTGAACTCCCTCTCTTATCTTTTAACTGTGCCATTGCAGAGGTCAAAAGCATTTTTAACTGAACTGAAATGTTGAAGTTTCGAAAGACTTATCTAGCAGTAAGGAGCTTTGGAAAGTTGACAACATCTATTTTTCAGAGTTCAAAAGGTGATTTAAAAATCATTCAGGACGCAAGAATCTTCAAAAAAGATAAGAAATTCCACGATTTTCCATATTGCTCAATTATACATGCTCCGAGTAAATCTACCTTCAAGTTTCAAATCATCGATTTCATTTAAAAATGTGTTACATTTACAAATTATCTTTCTTCATGCAAAATGTTTCCCAATTTTATGCTGCAAATATTTGTACCAAACGAGTAGTGTATTTGGAGTAGTATATTTACAAAGAAACATTTACCTATGTGATGATGCACCTAAAATGCCGATAATGCAATTTTAAGATTTTTCCCAGATTTTAAGATCTTATGGTACAGAAAATTAAATTTTTGCTTCTGTATATTAACTAAAATCAGAAAATAATCAGATTATTTACAATGTAAATGTCACAGTTCAAAATTTTTTCAAGTTAGCTATTCCAATAAACAGAAAATTCAGAAGAACACAAATTTCATAGATGTTATTTTAAAAAAAGAACGCCGTCATAAGAGTAACATTTTTTAAGCCAATATGCGACACTGGCATATAGCTTTGTGTAGAAAGCTACGTATTTGGTGTGCATTGTCCTATTGTATAAAGGGAAAAGATCTACTGCGAACATCAAACAGTAGGTCGCTGGAAAAATTTAAAATTCACACGGATTAGAGTTTTTCTAATTATTGGAGACCGATCCTTACGCACTGCAGTTCAAAGTACTCTAAAAACAATACGATTTTTAATTCGGTTAAAAATATGGATGAAAACTGTCCTATGAAATGGTTTCTACGCAACACATTGAGATGAATTTTTGGTTCCTGGAGAATACAGGGAGAAAACCCTAACCGTAAAAGAATGAATAGTTCTTGGTATCTCTAGCTCAGCATGTTTTATCATTTAAACTCTTAATGAATGAGCAAAATTTCGTTCAGAGAGTTTGAATAGTAAATCAAGGTTACTATAAAAATTCAAACTTCACATTCTAGATTATTTATTACATACACAAATCGATAAACCATACAACACTAAACTAAAAATATTCAGCATTAACTCTTTATTTGGCAACTGAATTTTCACAATATCAAACTAATTTTATATTGCCCCAAAAGAAAAATTTCTTAAATACTTTGATTTTCCTTGGCGTAAGAATAATTCATAGTTTTTACAGGGATTAATTCAGAAAACTGAAATTGCAGAGGAAAAGTTTAGATTGCTCTCGTAATTTTCTTTAACTATTTTCATGTCAAATCCTAAACATTTTCTTACGTTACAAACCTTAAGCTGCAAAGTCAATTACAAATCAATAGTTGCCCATTTAAGATTTAAATATATGAATTAAATTTAGAATTGAATAATTCAAACTCCGTTTCTCACACTGAAAGATTCCCACTACGGAAGAAATGTCCAGAGCCGTATAACCTCTTTGGGTTTTGTGCCAAAAACTCATCAAGCATCCATCATGGAAGAGAAATTAGTCTTTAAAGAAAACACAAAGTAATTTAATGATATCACTTTGAAACTAGATAATGGGCCCAGTGCGATTTTCGAAGGCCTGAATTACTAAAATAAGATATTTAAAAAATTTTACACATTTTCAACAGTATAATTCGGAAACCCTCCCTCCACAATGGAAGCCCTGGGCATAGCCTTGTTTGCCTTCTCACAAGGTCTATATTTAAAGAATACTAAAATTGGCGTTTTGTATGAAGATCCTCATTTTGCAAAAATTGTGCCTACAGCATGCAAATTCTTCAGTTAGTTTTCAAGCTTACCAAGATTTATCGACAACTTTCATTGTAGGCTACAAGATTAAATAAGGTGGGAACAATACATTTTTCCGAATCTGAACAAATTTTGGATGTTTGGTTTATTTGACTGCGACACGAGGACGGCTTAACGGGATGACACGAGGGTAGCTTAACGGGATGGATGCCTTCGTGGAAGATTTAAGGTAAACTTGTCAATGTTGCGCATCGTTACACCTAGGAAAAATCACGAAAACGCTCATGCCTACCAGTTCGTTCGGCGCGACTCAAAACTTCCGTCGAGTGACCAGTGTTCAGAGACTTTGCCACTCGGCCGCCGTTGGAACAGAAATTTAGAAAGAATATTTACTTTTTTAGCCTTAACTTATATTTAAAGAGAGATTTACATTGAAATTTGGGTTATTTAATTTTAGCAAAGAACACACGGGAGTTTAGCAAAGGACACAAGGGAGTCTATGAGGAGAAAAGTTTTCGTGAAAGATTAAGGGAACCTGACGCACATTCAAGTTAGCAAAGGGGAAGTCGTAAAAATACACATAGTTAGCCCGTTCACCAAGCTTTCAACCACTTGGCCATTACGATGATAAAAACCACAGTGAATTATACAAGTTTCGTGGCAAAAGCCACAGTAAATATGAATTTTAATTCTTTCAAGTTCACGTTTAACATTTACGTTTCTTATAGTGTGTCTTAAAATCCCTTTTCAAGATAAGGTCATGGATAAGGTCATTTCAAGATAAGTCATTAAGAGCCATCTGTTTAAGGGTAGAGAGAATTTTCTAAAGGAAACCCGACTTTTTCGCTTTAACTTGGAATAAACCACAAAAATTCTCATGAAGCTATTCCGTTTGTCTGCAATTGAATCGATCAAACTACCACTGTTCAGCAGTTACACCACTCCGTTGCTTATGGGCCTGCTCGCTTTTTAACCATCTTTTCTCAAACAGTGTAATCATACCTGCTATTAAGCATTTATAACTCACCAAAGCGCTCATATGGATTGCAAGCAATTTCTTAATATTGAAAGAAACTACGTTTCCTTCAAGCTTTTCAGAACACTGATAACTCACTCCTGAAGTGTCAACAGCACGAATGTAACAAAATACGCTCTTTAAGTCGACTGAATTTTTGAAATTTCCAAAATGAAAATTCCCGCTTAAAAATCATAAGCCTGCAGTCAATATATTTCGAAAAACTGATTACGGTTTCTTTAAAAACAAAATGATGTGCATTACAAATGCGACCATTGCAAAATATTCTCGAGATTAAAAATTAAATAAAGAGTTGACTTATTGAAAGTCTATGCATCCGATTAAAACTATGCATTCTTCATGGATTATGGGAACTGAAACTCTTAGCTCGGAAATTTAGGTTTTACTAGCTTTGTAATATTAAAAATTAAGTTATTAATTGTTGACGTAAACTTATGATTCATTTACCTACAGAAAATAGTTCTAAAAATAAATTACCTGGATTCCGGACTCGGTGTAGGAGCACCGACTGCTTTCTCCTTCAAGGGGATGATTATGAACCCTGGGTAACCGGGACAAAGAGCTCCAAATCTATTACGTCTGACCTGGATTTGAGAATTCACATTTTATATTTCAGGACGAGTTTTACAAACATTCAATGCATTTAAAGGGCAAATAAAAATGACTGAAGTTACAAACATAACTTAAAATTTTATGATTAAAGAAATAACTGAGTACGTTAAATATAGAACTTCTCTAGGAAATACTCACATCACATGTATAGTCTCTCTCGAACAGATTAACACACATCCTCCCCATGGTAAGGTGATCCTGCAAATTTAATAAATTAGTATAGGTTATACATGCATAAATATAATTCATAAATGTCCTCAAATTCGTACTTGTGTATTAGCCAGTACCCATTGACACAACACCAACAATCTATTGGCGCTTTTTGGTGATTAAACACATTTCCAGCATTCAGAGATTCAGACGTTGAGCATATGAACTCGGATATGAAGGCAACAGTTTGCTAAAACTAGTTTCCACTTCTACCATTTTGCCGTCTACTGTTGATTATTTCCATCGTGTATTTTTTTTTTTCATATATAGTTTCGTAGCATATGTATTATATTCGTAGTATGCAATATTTGAGATTCTTTTCCAAATATCACTCATGCAGAAATAATGAACTACTTTTGCTTCCTTTCTCGGGAAATCTAGGAAACACATAGGGCAAAATGCAGTAAATCAGAAAGATGGAGCTAAAATTGCGGGGCAACGTTGGTTCAAGAAGGTTATCAAAAATGACAATGGATTATTCGAATATGGCAAAGCACATGAGAGCTGTCTACGTATGTAAAGGATGCTTTAGTGAAGGTTTTCCTAGGTGAAGTAGATCGCATTCACGTTACACAAGAGAAAAACAAGAACACTAATCATGCAGCTAGACCGTTCTGGGTTCAAACTCAGGTCGAACTACCAGTATTCAGTCAAAAGAATGACATAATATAGGAGTTTGCTCTGTTTTGAAACTATGTTAAAATAAAAACCATTTCCGCACAAAAAAAGGGGGGCATTTGTAAGAAAAATAACTTAGTTTTTCTAGAAGAATCTAGAATAGATTGGAGTTAACGAACGATCCTAGGAATCATTCAGGCTTTTTTTTAGACGTCTTGACGGATACCGGCTGATACACTTAGCTTAAAATAATACGAACAAATATTAATTTAGAAGTCAAATAATGAAAATCAGCGTTATATTTGTAAATACAACGCCGATTTCTTTTTGTTAGACTACTAAATTAATAACTTTTTAGCATCAACTATTACGAATATAATGTATTATAGTTGCAGTTTGTAGTTTAAGCTCTAAGTAGACAAGCAAGTTGCATTAATTTCAGACGCCACACATCAGTTTTGAGAATTAACACTACGATATATTCGATTTATGTGCATTTTAAAAATCCCCTTTTCTAGATTTAACGAAAATTAGTGGATGAAGATCCAAACGGCTTAACCATCGGAATACGACTTGAAGATTTAAAATCAAATGTTGAATGATATAGGATTGAACAGATGTTCTATTTGGGGGAGGGGAGGTATTGAAAGGAACTTGAAATGTTTAGTTTTAATTTAAAAGAAAAATAAACTGCGTACATTTAATTTCAGCAAGACTGATTTAAAAAGATTAGGTTGTAAATAAAAAAATATGTTTTAGAATTGGTTATTGGCTATTTTAGAACATTATACAGCTTAGACTGGATTACGGAAAAGGAAGCAGGGGCTATCTGTATGAAGCTGGGATAACTTTATGAAGAACTTTTTCTTTAAAAAAAAAAAAAAAAGAAGTGACTGGTATTAAATTACATGAGGGATAAAACACATTTCCCATGCAGCCAGCACATGTAGCCAGATTTGAACCTGATCGAACTATAACTGTTTAATGATTTTACCGCGCCGCTTGTGGGCTACTACCACAGCATGAAAAATATCAGACATAATCTCTTAGAAACATTAATACTATACCTGATCATCGCCCGCTAAGTAATAATGGCATTCTGTCATCTTCTTGAATACTCTTCGTAGATAAGACGTAGTTACTAATCCATCGTATTTTGGCTTCTTGGCCGTTTTCTCCATTCTCTAACAATTATATGCCCTAGCTGACAAAACAACCTTCCTCAGAGAGCGCACTAAGAAAATTTTCGAACGAAATACTTATAGATTCTTACTCTGGGATCTAGGTTAAAGATAGCCAATGAAATTCAACATGCAAATTTTTGTGCTTCTTCTTCCTTTAGCAGTATCTTCGTTTAGAACAATCAATTAAATTTACACATCTAAAAAATTATGGAAACACTCCTCCAGCAGGGCTGTTTACTGGCATTCACCCCTTGGTCGAATTACCAGTGTCCGTTGGCTTCAGAAAACGTAAATCTTATGAGGTAATCCACTGACCAATAAATTTTGCTAATAGTTTTCTATTACCATTTGCCAGTTCCCCTTCCGTTAAATACGCTTCGTTAAATATTGATCAAGTACTAGTCCGATAATTCGGCTCGATAACGGTTGACTAAGGTTAACAGTGGCCTTAATACCGTAATTTAAAAATAGGTAAAACTGTTCTTTTAGGGAATCAAATAAGAGCCGTTAGCTCCCTGTTCTGAATCTTTTCTTTTTTATAACTCACTATTCATTAACAATAATTTTAATGAATAACTTCGAGAACGAAGAATAACTGCCGCGCGCAAGGATGAAAGGAATAACGAAGAGAAGCTAACGATGAGTCAGGGTCTGTTTCTTTAGCCCTGACGATGAGTGGGATGAAGAAAATCGATTCAATCGAACCGCTGACTCCCTGGATTGATTTTTTTCTGCTGCGGTTTTGAGATTTGATAAAACCTCTTTTCTACATAGAACTAGCAATAAAATTCAGACATGAATGCTCAAATAGTTGAGAAATGACAAAAATTAAATCCACTTTTAACATAAAAGGAGATTCTCCCTAAAATGAAAATCGAATTCTCTTTGCACGCTTCCAACACTCGATGAGGGTGAGTGAACTCTAGAAGGTTGGAGTACAAAGCCAACTCTATAGCCAATAGTCGGCTGTGGTTGGAGTAAGCATGACGTCATGCTCAACAATGTGACGTCACGATTTATCATGGTCGCAGTGTAGCGCCTCGTTTGCTGAAAAATCATTATTAATGAGATACTTATAAATGGGAAAATAAATCAGAACACTTAGAAACATTCAGTGATAATTATACAAGCATTCTTTCTTAAATAAACTCCAATTTTGCAATACAGCGGCAGTGTTCATTTTTGCCCCATGCGTTCTTTATCCAAAGCCATGATTGGTCAGTTTTACTTTTAGTTACCATTTTTCAAGCAGCGTTACGTTATTTCGAATGATCTCGAGTTTGGAAGAACAGATGAATTTAGGGGGAGATCACCAAATTTAGCATGTTAATTTTGAGATCGCCAATTAGTTTTTAAAACAGCTATCATATTTTGTTATATCTTACTTATCCCCCCCCCTTCAAAAGAAAGGTTGGGTGAGCAGGATGGAAGAAAAAAGCATTACAGCAGCAAAATGTGAAAAGAAAGATATAATTTTGAAAATAGAAAACGTCAACTTATAAACAAATCATTATCATCGTAGAATTTTGATTGATATTTTGACTCAATTTGGCATTTCACTGAAAGTGGTAAAATTTAGAATTCAATACTTTAAAAGCTGCAGTCTTTAAATAAAAATTGTACATTTTATAGTCCTGAAATAAGAATGTTTAATGAAATTTTGTATTAAAGTCTTTTTCACAAAAGTAGTTTCTTAGGAGTCGATGATAAATAATTATGAAGATCAAATTAGATGCATTAAATTTTAAACTTAACGACATTTATTTCATTTGTATCTACAAGCTACACACGTGCATATCTCCGAGCGTTCAACAACTGACTTTATGAAGATCTTAGTAGAGAAAAATTGTACTCTGTAAGTACGTGCTGCCATCTCTCGGCTGTACTGGGGTTAAATTTGTAGGATGTTTTTTAAAGGCTCTTTCAAATAGAATAAACCACAAGTTGAAATTGAATGAAATGTTTTTGAAGACTCTAGATAGGAAATTTCTTTTTATTTAAAAAGTAGAAGATATACAATTTTACAATATAAATAGTATAATTGCATTCAGTCTTCTCATTGCGGGTAATTAATAATACATTGATATACTTCAGAACAACATAAATATTCGATACAAAACATTATGATACAATACCTTAAAAAACAAATCAATATAAATCTCTACTACGATGATGCACTATGATAATAACACCTTGAATTAATTTTTTTTGGTATGTCCTCCTCAACAAATCAGCGTGACTAATTGCTGATGGTTAGGGAATGCTTAAGTACAAAATATCAAAAAAAAAACCTCTGTTGCCTAATGAAAGGTAACTGGTTTTTGGCATTGTACATTATATCAAAGTGTTGTAAAACAAATTCTTTTTAAATGAATCAAAATGTAAAAGATACGAAATCCTACAAAATTAAAATTAAAATTGGAGACAAGTAACTTGTATGATCAAGTTAAATCTTTTTTAGAATTTTGGAAATTAGAAATAAATATTACCCTACAGCAAGAAAAGAAAATTCCATTTTAAAATTGTCAAAATCGGGATTTTTTTAAAAATTTAAATTGCCATAATTTAATTTTTTAGAATCTCCATAATTATATTTTTAGGGAAGGCATTTTAAAATATAAAAATTTTGCATACATCATTCTTAAACACAACAATTTTCAACCTTCTCATTATTATTAAGACATATAAAATTTTTACTTATTCTTTGCTAAACCTGAAGACTTCACAAGTTTATCTAAATACTAACATATCCTTTATATTGGTTTATCATTTGCGCAAACCGGTGTTTACTGTGTTTATTCTTCACCAGTGGCCCAAAGATTTGCCAAAATTAACAGTCATTGTAGAAAAGGCCTTTCCTTGGATAGAGGCAACTGGCCTTTTTCGAACTGCTATATCACTCCATTAAAAACACATTCTATTTTATGCAAAAAAAAAAAAACTTAAAATATAAGGGGAGAGCTTTCAACGTTTATCTTGAAAACATTAAAAAAATACCAACAATTTCAAATTTTCAAACATTTTTCATTCTTAAATGAAATTGAATGAAATTATTGTTTGGAAATTCGAGATACATATATATATATATGTGTGTGTGTGTGTAAGATATAACAAAATATGATAGCTGCTTTAAAAAATAATTGCCTATCTTAATAAAAAAAATGTATTAAAATATTAAATATATAAAAATAATATATTAAAATAATATAATATAATAATATATAATATATTAAATATTATATTACAAAAATTGCCTAATCCCCCTAAATTCCTCTGTTTTCCCAAATTCGAATTTTTCTACGTTATGTAACGCTACTGAAAAGAGCAACAAAACTAATATTAACCAACGCCAGGGCCGACAGAAGTTGGCCTTCAAGGCCTTCTTTGCAGGTGGGCGCCAACGAAGAGAGGGGAGGCTGACCAGTCAACGAAACAGGGCTCGAAACGAAACAGGCAAAAGAATGTGCACTGACCGGGGGAAAAAAATAAATATACCTTGAATGCTGCACAGGACAATGACCATGGGCGTTTGCCCCCCCCCCACAACTTTCCTCTCTAGCCCATCCATTAATGCCTTGCTACCCGTTCCATCAATCGTCAGCTACAGTGTCACACAAAGAAGTTTGAGTTCCAAAAGCCGTGGGAATTCACGCTGTGAGCAGGCTTTATCTAGGTAATACCGTACTTAAGCGACTATACACGCAGATGTTGAGCATTACTCAAAATAAACCTTCTGAGCACCTAGTACATATAATGATCATTTTTCATGTGTACATAACGCCACGTGTTATGTATCATCAACACGTTCCTTCTTCGTATTTATCGAGTGTTTGGCGCAGAAAATTTTCGATGCACCATAACCTTATTACTATTGAGAGAGAAAAATCAATTGATGAAAAACGTACTTAATTTATTTAACGTACTTATTAATTTCTATTTATGCTTATTTAATCGATTTTATTATATTTTTATTTAAAATGTGTACAGTGAAATGCGGCTTTTTTTTCTTGAAACTTTCTCGGAGAGTGGGAGGGGGGGAATCGATTAAGCCTCTTTTTTTATGAGGGCAAATTTTTCATTTTGCCATATGTAAGAATGAATACAGGTGCCATCTTTTCATTTTCTTCACACGGGAGTTGCAGGGGGGAGCAAGATTTGCGTGGACGAAAATTCGAAGTCGTAGAGGATTTGTTTTCTCTGTCTTGGGGAAGGAGGTTACAGGGGTTAATAGTCTAAGTCCAAATTCTCAATGCTTATACAATTTATTTAATGAGTAGATTTCCCAATTAAGCACTTTGGTGTTTATGCATGCGTTTGCATAGATGGGCAAAAGACATCTAAGAAGCTGCTTGAGGAGCTTACCCATTAGGCATGTAGACAAGGGTGATCGAAGTAAAGAACTGAAGTTTTATACTTAGTTATTTTCATAAAACGTTGAGAATCTTTATTAGGTTTTCATTATTAAGTTGGCTTCTGGGGCTTCGCCCCGTACCCCGCTGGGCAATGATGCATCCTGTCTCCTGAGGACCTTCTCCTCCTCTTTAATAGTTGAAATTTCAAAATTTGATTAAAACTCTCAAGCTAAAAACAGAATTATCTACACTGGTCATTTACACTTGGTTTACCATACACAAGTGAATTCATACACGTTGCAAACGTATGTTGTTGTTGTTACTTATGCTCACTTGTCTGACAGTAACGTCAGCCCAAGCCTACGAAATTCCTCTTGGCGAGGAGCGCAAGATACGCCTGCCGTTTACAAGAACCTTAGCACTTAACAAGTGACAGTGCGATTTAGCTCAGTTCCGCCTCCAGTTTTGATGGAGAGCACGCCGGAGCAGACGAGTCCGAGGGTCTCCCATTCCCTCCCCAAGGACCAAACCACACGAGAGAACTTTCGGCTCGTGGCATATTTAGAGTGCCACCATGCCGCCCGACACTTACAAACATCCATGCCTTCTAGGGGATTCGAACCCGGGCACTTCGGCCCGGCAAGTCAGCGACGCTAACCACTATACCGGTTGGGCGGCAAACGTATAATTTTTGTATATTAGCAAAAAAGTTTGCACTTTCCTCCTCTGAAATTTTCCGGTTACGTGCCTGGTAGGTATTCCCCCCCTCCCTCCCGTTCTTTGGAGAAAATCTCAATCCGCCCAACCAGAAGGCATTTCAGATGTTGAATTTAATTTTTAGGGGTATTTTAATGGTTATTTCTACAAAATATAGCAACAGTATTTACTCTGAAAGCTGAACTTCAAAACATCACATGAAAAAAAAGGGTGGTTCTATCTGTTGCTAAGACTTTAGAGGTTGTATTCCTCCATCCGGGAAATCGAACCGTTTGTTGCCACTTTTCCGCGACAACATATGTTGATTCCATCTTGGTGAGAATTTGGGGGAAGGGGAGTTTGTTTGTAGACAGTGCATTTTTAGATATTGTCTATGAATTACATGTCCAAACATCGGTGGTTTTGGCTGTGATGCCTTTTATAAATCTGGCTTTTGTTGGCATGTGATACATTACAACAAATAACAACATTACAATAAAACATTTCCAATATTTTATTTACAAGATTGATGATAGTAATAAACAAAAATCAACATTAGAAGTTCATGACAGTTCAATTATAAAAGGTAGTGCAATAGTACAATGCGACATCAAAAAGAAAGATATATACAAGGGAATGACAACTTCACGTTAAGCTGCTGAATGCGTTTAGGGGGATATTTACAGAGGCAGTATTATGTGGTTAACGTTTGCCGTGAGCTGGTATCTGTTTGTTTGTTTTCAGAGCTGTCATGGTGGTTTACAAATGGGTTGAGGTAAGACTTAGCAGGTGTTTTGGGGAGAAAGAGGTTTGAGAGTCGTTGTACACGGAGCCTTTGGCAGATATTTAAGTTTAACCCATCACACGGTCAAACATTTCCTTATCGTTTGTTAGAAAAGATACTATTTCTTCGCCAACTGCTCGAAAAAGTTATCATAAAGGGTTTTTTTTTAAGTTTTTCTTTAGCTTCCTTTTTTTTTCTACTTTTTATCCAGATGTTATGGTTTGTTTTAAAGGAAAGAGTAGATACTTAATATTTAGAAATGTATTTTTAAATTTTAATTTCAGTGGGAAATTTTGATAACATGGAAACATAGAAGAAATCATCCGGTGCGCAGAATCGTAAACGCAAAGCTGAAAATGATGGTGCTTTTCAGAAGCAGGGCAGACGCAATGTCCCACTTCATAAAGAAGATGAAAACTACTTCGAACGTAAATGATGTTTACATTGAATTAGCATCAGAATCGATAACAAAAGAACAGACATCATGCAGCCAAAGAGCATCAGCTACACTGGATGAAGTTATTGAAAGGACTGATGAAAGTCCAAAGGCAGGGAATGATAATCCAAGCATGGAATTAAATGAATCGGAAGTTAAAGATTATCCAGATAATTCGATGGAAGAGACTGGCATAAATGAAATTTCTTTCTTCATACTGATTTTAATGATCCTGCGGAGTGGCGAACTCTTAGCGACAAAGTTAGAATGACTTTGCCTGAAATGGGGCATGTTCAAAAGAGAGATTTAATGTGTGCGAAAAGTCATGATGAACGTAAATTTAGTGACACGTATTACAACAGAAAAATGGAAAACGAAGAATTAGCTCCCCGTACATGGCTATTATATTTCAAAGGTATAAATTCTGCTTTTTGCTTCTATTGCAAGTATTTGCATCGATTGACAGTAGTAGCCTACTAAAAGGCTATAATATTGGACAAATTTATCTAAAGCCTTGCATAAACATGAAACTAATAGAGTACACATGAAAAATTCCTTAAAATGGAAAGAGCTTGAGAAAAATTTGAAAAACAGAACAACAATTTATTCCCAAACACAAGAGATGTGTGAAAATGAGAAAAAAAAAAGACTTTGGTGATATTAGGAAGACTAACTTTGGTGATATTAGGAACAAAATTTCTTGGCAGCCGGAATTTAGACTTTCGAGGCTCATCTGATGTGCTGTACCAAAAATACAGCGGAAACTTCTTAAAATCAGTGGAATTGTTTGCCAAGTTCGACCCAGTTACCGAATTTCACGCAGAAAGAGGTAAAGGTTCACGATCTAAAGATAGTAACAGCAAAGTTCATTATCTAAGCAAAGATAGTAAAAATGAAATGCTGCAAATTATTGACAGTAGTATAAGAGAGAAAATCTTACTATCTCTTCCGAAAAGCCAAGTATTGTTCTATAATTTTAGATTGTGCTCACGATATTAGCAAAGCTGAACAGATGAGGGTCGTCATATGTTTTGTCCCCTGCAGTGATGGAGTGGCAGAAATCAAGGTGCATTTTTTAGGCTTTATTAAAGTTGATGAGTCTACAGGTAACGGCCTCTGTGAGACAGTAATTGAAAATGTGAAACATTCCCCTTGACAATATGAGAGGCCAGGGATATGACAACTGAGCAAATATGAAAGGCAGAGCTTAAACTGCGCCGAAGCCCACCGGTTTTCGGCTCCGGTACTTCTCAATTTTCGAGATAAATTATAATTTCAGCCGGAGCACACTGGAGCCCTAAATAAAAGGGCTCCTGCCCTTCTTTTATGTAAATGAGCATAATTTTATCACATAAATTTCGTTTTAAAACTAAACATGCCTTAAAATTCAATTCTAACTTCTGAATGCAGGCCTGTCTTTCCTTCGGACTCAAGCCTTGCATAGAGGTTGAGACTTTAAGGAAAGAAAAGGCTCCAGTCATGTGTCAAAGGCTTCTCCAGGATATGCGATGCACATATGAGCGAGGGTAAGTTTCGTATTCCTCAAAGAACTAAAAGTGATAACCTGGTCGTTCACGTTCCATGCTAGCGACTTCCTGCTGCAGAGCTCCTCTAGACTTTGTGAATGATGTAACCAAACGGGGGGGGGCACTGCTATCACTTGTGCAGAGAAGTCTTACGTTTATTCTCAGGAAAATTTAGGAAAAGTTTCTAAGGAAAATTTTTTCTTGACGGCTAGAATATATCAACAGGCCATCGCTATCAGAAAGTCTTGAATGCTTCCCTCTTTATTTTCAAAGCTACACTTTACCGTTAAATTTCTTTCCATATCCTCATACTCTTTCTAAAATTCTCATTATTGTCCTTAGTGGAGTTTTAACCCTTTTTTCTTGGTGTGCTGCAAAAAAAGAGTGTAAGTACTGTTATCCCTTGGAATAGTACATTACACGTATAATCAGGGCTTAAACTCAGATGGAAATCGGCTAAGCTACTTCTTAACACCTAAGTGGAATTGTAATTCCAGCCGATGCCCCAAATAAGCTTCGATACATTTTTTTCCTATTTAACTATTTAAAATTTATTTAATAATTTGTTAGATTTCTTTACATTTTCTTAATTTTAATTAGTTGAATTAATATTAATCTTAATTTAAATTTATTATTTTAATTTTTAGCTATTTTATTTTATTTATTTATTTCTTTTTCTGTCCTTCCTCACAGTCTTTCATAGGACTCCGGCACTTCTAATTTTAGAAATTAAGCCCTGATGAAAGGGAAGAAAAATGGTCTTCAAAATAATATCTTAAAAATAAATCTTTGTGCATTTTATGTTCCTTGTGCCGCTCATAGCTGAATTTAATGATTAACGATGCATCAAAGGAGAATGCAGATGTCGTTAGCTTTTTTCCGACCATTCAAGAATAATACATTTTATTTTCTTCTTCTCCTAAGCGATGGACAGTTCTTTTGAAAAACATTTCTTGTTTAACCCCTCTCAAACACTCGATAGGAAAGCAAAATTGAAGCCATTCGGCTTTCAATTAGGAAACATCTATGACGCTCTTTTTGAAATATCTGAAGCTGAATGCTTTTCAAAAGAAGTGCACCATGAAGCACGAAGTCTGTGTTCCGAAATCAAGCACTATAAATTTATTTGTTCCTTGATACTTTGGCACGATTTGCTTAACAGACTTAATTCTGCCAGCAAACAATTGCAAGAAAAGGGCTTGAATGTTACACTAGCCTTAAAGGCAATACGTAACTTAAACATTCATTTAGGAATATAGAAGTGATATCAATTATAAAAGTATTCTTGAGAAAGCCAAAGAACTTAGTTAAAAAGTGGATGGCGAGCCACAGTTTAAGAAGTCTGACGAAGGAAATGTCACTTCGATTACGAACAGGCTGATGAATTCCGTTAATTTCCAGAAGAGAAGTTTAGAGCAAATGTCGTTTTAAAAACTTTGGATATTGCTTAGGCATCATTAAATGAAACATTTGATGCAATGAAAAATCACTGCGATAAATTTAGTTTCCTGAGTAATTTATCAGAAATCGATAATGCAAATTTGAAAATAAAATGCAATAAATTCTAAAAATTGTTACAGTGTGGTGACAATAAAGATATTAACGCAGAACTTTTTGGTGAAATAGTAGCTTCGAAAGACAGTTTTAGAGCCGGTATGAATGACCCATTCGATATTCTGAACTTAATTGTGTCAAATAATTTGTGCTTCCGAACTTGAAGAGCATATTGAGAATACTGCTTAGCATTCCTGTTAGTGTTGTTTGTAGCGAAAGCTCATTCTCCAAGTTAAAATTGATCAAGACATGTTTAAGGTCAAGTATATCGCAGGAAAACTCATAATCTAGCTTTGACTGCCATTGAAGAGGAAATCTTTCATGAGATAGATGCAAAAGAAATTATAGAAACATTTTAAAATATGAAATGCAGAAAAATAAATTATTCTCGATAAATTGTTAAGAAAAATTTTAAGAAATGCTTTCTTCAAAACTTTCTTCTCCTATACAATATAAAAAAAGGGGGCGGAGGGAGTGACTTTAGCTATTTTGCAGGCGCTGACCAAGGCGATCTCAAAATTAACATTCTAAATTTGGTGCACTCTCTCTAAATTCATATGTTCTCCCAAATTCGAGATTTTTCTACGCTATGTAACGCTACTGAAAAGGGCTAATATTAACCAATCATAGCTTGTCTCTAGAATCGTACCTACTCTGGTATAAATACCTCAGACAGTTAATATTGTAAATACTACTACTCTTATATATATTCAAGATACTTAATGCGGAATTATGTGCTGCTATATCATGTTTTTTACTTCTGAATTCATTTATTGTACTTTATTGTATATACCTATATCTGAAGTTACACCGCCCCACGATGACAAATCTCTTAGTGGCAAAGTGCCACCTCTTCCTTTAGATATTTCACATCTTGTCTCTGTGACATCTTTTATGACTCTTCTACTTCCAGGTTCCCATATTGGAAGACAACTGGCAAAAAGCCTGCAATTCACGTAGGCTAGGCCCAGTACAATAGCGATAAATGGAATAGAATGGAAAATTACGTCATTCTTCTGATAGCTTCTACCTTTACTTCCCCGTGTATAGCTCCTCGCTTTAGTTCCGCATTCTAAAATGCTTACGTCTTAATTTTAAGAATCAATGTATATAGCAGTTTATCATATTTCGTTATGACTGAATCACAGAAACGTCTCGGATGATTGAATAAATATCTATGTAGATAATTTTATATGCGTGAAAAAAAAAGCATGGAAATTCTTCATGTTTTATTATCTTCATCTGTTATGAAGCCATCTGTCGTTATCTTCAATCACGACGATGGCAAGCTGATTCCTCTTCTATGCTTCCAGAAATACAAAACAATTTTTTTTAAACAAAATATAAACATGCCTAGTATTTTCCCGCTTGAGATTTAGGCTATTTTAAACGTGTTTAATAAATTAAACAACAAAGAAATGTAAAAAAGGTTAGTAAATACCAAAATCTGAGTATAAAAATGGTTTTTTTTTTTATTCGTAAACTTTTTTTTTCATCATTTTTTTCCCATATTCATAAGTTTTTTTATTCATTTATTTTTTTGTTTATTTTTTATTAACAGCTAAATAAAAGGCTGACTGCACTACCCTGTCTCTGGAACTATGATATTTCTCATCTTGGAGGGAATTCCTCCCTGAGTGAGAAACCTGGTATTGTAGATGTTAATCACATGGGTCTGCGGAGCAGAAAAATTGAATTGAAATTTATTGGATTATAGCAGAGCTCACAACGCTTATCTGTGTAAGATGCAGGATGTCTTCTTGGAAGACTCAAATTCTCCTCGAAAAGTTAATGGGAATTATAGGATATTAAGGGAAACTATCTCATATTCACGTCAAGCAAGTGAGGTAAAATTTGATGCTGTTTAATGTTTTTGTAAAAACACATATTCCCTAATTTAAAGTTTTGCAAATAAGTTAATCTACTGTAATTCCCAAGAGAAAATTTAGTGGAAACTATCCCTTCAGTTTATTAAATAGGGATACCGTTTAGATTAAAAAAATTCTGATGATTTGTTTCTAACTGTGTAACGAATTTATAAGAATATAAATTATTTTCTATAGTACTCCAATACAGCAGAGCACAAAAGAGTTATCCATCTGAGCTGGCATGTTTTATCCAAAGCACCTCTAAAAACGAATCTGAGTCTCATATTCCTCTATCCGTACCGTCTTCCTTTTAAATGACTTTTAAATTGACTGCAGTGTCCTTTAAGCGATTACATTCTACAAATATTTCACAATTTAATTTTTAAAGTGTTTGTACATTGACGCTGATTAATGACGTAGCATTGGCGTTGATATATATCTTACAATTTCATCCATTTGCCTTTGTCTAATCTACCTAAATTGCGATAATGAATCAGAGGCATTATTATGAATTAAAAGTTATTATGAAGTTTTGTCATATCAAGACAATGAAAAGCACTTCACGCAGTGAAAGACGAAGAAAGCTCATCAGTGAAATTTTGTGCATTATGAAATGAAAGGGTAGCCGGCTTAAATATTTATCTCTTGGAGCTCCTTTCTGGAGTTACGAAAACTCTCCTACCTTAAGTTCAGATTAAAAACTGAAGTTGAAGGATCAGTTGAAATCCTTGATATTACATGACTAATGAAAAAGATTGAAAATTAGCTCATTTTACTTTCTGCTGAATAATAAAACTTTTGAAACCAAATGTATTTATTTATTTATTTTTTTTTTTTTAGATTCTTCTAAACTTTTAAAATTATGACTTCATTGCGCTTTATAGTGAATTAAAGATCACATATCATAACCTCCTTCAGAACGTATACAAGTATTTTCAATACTTCATAAAGTTGCTGTATGTAAGTAAATTTTCTAATATTTATGAATAACTTATGATCTTGCAAAAATTCGTGTGAATTTAAAATTACCTACAAACTGAAACTCGCAAGGCCCCTGACAAACATATGAGGCACAAACTTGGGGGTAACTATGGCAGTTGTGCTACCAAGAGTCCAAAAATGTAGAAAAACTGAGCAAATTAATTAATAATCACTTTACGATAGTTTTATCAATAATGATAGCATCAAGCACCAACCAGCTGTTGATATGCAACTTCGTTCTACAAAAGATGGAGTCTCAGTTATATGTAGCATGTGGTGATGCTCAGTCAGGCGTGAAATGCTCAGTCAGGAGACAGAAGGAAAAGGGCAGAGGCATAGCTAGCGTTCTCAGCGCCAGGGGACAACTAACGATTTTGCACCCTTTTCCGTGTTCCAAGAATGGAAAATATTTATAGCATTAATCTACATGCTGCGCCCGGAGACAGATGTCCCCCCTTGTCCCACTCTAGCTACGCCACTGGAAAAGAGACTTCAAAATTCTACCAAAGTAGAAGGAAGGATTCGTTTACGAGTCACTTATCTACTTTGTCCTTATTCCTACGTCGTCAAAGATTAGAAATTTTATAATCAAAAGGGGAATTCTGCAAAGAGGGTAAATTTAGTATCGAAATAATAAAAATGAACATAAGAAAACTGCTTTCTACAGTGAAAAAATAAAAATAAAATTAAAAAAAAAAAAACTGAAGTAATTTTGAATTAAATCTTGAGATCGAAAAAGGGCCAGAATCAATCTTCACGGGGTAAAAATCAAGAAATTCTTTAATATAATAAAAGATGGTTTTTTGATCAATGGTCTTCGTAGTGTAACAACACAAGAACACAAGAAAGGAACCACCCGCGAAGGTCAATGACTTGACTTCGCAAGAGATTCGGGTCCGGGAAAGGGAGGCATGGGGGAACTCGTACGGCGAGTTTAGATACACAGTGACCAGTCTGCCTCTGAGGAGAAACTTGCAATCTAAATTTTGATAGAACTTAAGGAGAATTTAATCCAAATAAAGAAAAGTGAATTTAAAAAAAAATTAAAGAATTAAAATCATATAAAAGAAATACGTGAGAAACCCTTTTAACAGGGAACATAGAAATTATTAATTTTAAGAGCAAGTTCGATTACGGGACAAAGCATATGGCCCTAGGCGATGCTGCAAAACCAGCGAATTCGCTCAGGCCGGGGAATAGACAGCGAAACCTCCCGGGAACTGAAGAAATTTAGCCAATCAGAATAAGCCACCGTCGGAGACTGTTTTTGGCAACCAATTTTTAATGCCAACAATTAAAAGGTTTATTTTTGATTCATGTTCAGCTCCTATCTTTGCTGACATTATCTTTTTCGTTTAGATGCGTAATAATTTTCTAAATTTACTTTTATAAAAGACAGCGAAGTGAAAATGGAAAATTCGGAGGATTCTCATGTGCAATGCGGAATAAAATTTTAAGTCCCGAAAAAGTGTACCAGTAAATCACCTGCGTCTTTTTTACGATGTTTTATCTTAAAAAACAAAAATTATTTACTATATAGAGCATTCCACTTAATTTTGTAGCTCTGAAAATTACAGATAGTATTATTTTTCGATCACCAAGTAACAAATGCACGTGTTCTTTCTCATAGAAATGATAAATTTTAAGAGCAACCCCGATTACGGGACAAAGAATATGGCCCTAGGCGATGCTGCAAAGGATATGTTGATTTTGCTTTTTTTCTTTTCTTTTTTTAATATTAGAAACCGAAAATTAGTGAATCAAAACGCAGAAGGTTATATTTGTTTAATATTTAATTATGTCTTTTATTTCTGTTGGAGATTTATGATTAATATAAAAGAACTTATAAAGGGAGTATTCAGTAGTTAAATACTAACATATTATAATTTAATTTTTTAACTTTTGCTAAATATATTGCATTTTTTTGTGATGTTTCTGTCTGAAGAATTTTAATACATTGAATTAAATTAATAGTAAAAATCTCAAGCAAACCGTATTTTGAAAAGAATAATATGTATTTTTTGTATTTACTAATGGCATTTGAAATTCTTTCCCAACACATAAGAAACGTACATAATACGTTAGAAAAGTCTCACAATTTTTGTATTTTAATCTGCAATCTGCTAGTAAAAATCTCAAGCAAACCGTATTTTGAAAAGAATAATATGTATTTTTTGTATTTACTAATGGCATTTGAAATTCTTTCCCAACACATAAGAAACGTACATAATACGTTAGAAAAGTCTCACAATTTTTGTATTTTAATCTTAGTGTAATTAAAGTACTGCAATAATATTTTCTCCTAGAAGACTATGTGCAATAATTTTACAAACATGTATGAAGGATTAATGCACGTAATAAATATATTTTTAGAAAAAATATCAATAGCATGAGGAAAGTAAAACATGAAAATCTTCTTTATAACGTATTAGATATTATATATATGCAGTTCATAAGCATCTGAAAAAGAGGCATATGAAGTTGTGCTGAATACTGACAGTTAGGTTTAAATTCTAGCAAATGGGCTTTTTGACACATTTTGCTCAGCTTATCTGGTCTGATGATCCTCATAATACTAAATGAAGAACAAAGTATTTGTATCATAAATGCCCAATACTATATCTGATTTGCAAAACAAGATTACTGTGGCTATGGAGACCAACATGCCAATGCAATTGTTATGTGTCTTGTAGGTATTACAAAAGAAGGTCAACTAGAGTACTCTACCAAGTAGTATGCGAATAGGTATCGTATAGCCAAATATGCACATATCAAGCTTTTGTAGTTAAGCTTTTGTAGTTAGATATTTTAAAGTTACAGACTTCCAATATTATTAAAATTTATATGTCTTTAAATATGCTTATGAATCTTCTGTGAAACAAACTTATCTTATTACTTAATTCACTTCCAAAATATTTTATTTTGATACAATCCATGATCTGGAAAAATGAATATTGTTGACATTCAAGAGCAGTTCAAAGTATGTCATACTTAACAGACAAAAACATGTAAAATTAAAGTAAGGCAAATATAGCAGCTTAGCGTAACATATTGTGTCAGTTTTCAGAATTAAATGACCTAACTCCCTCTTTTTCAGTTAAAAAAAAATGAAAAACTGTTTTTATTTCCCGATTTTTAAAGCACACATACATCAGATAACCTTCGAAATTGCTAAGGTTTATCTAAACTCTGCATCAGTCTAAGCTTTTTTGGTTTATTTTAACCATTAAATTCATGGCCTGTCAAAATTTTGAATTTTCTGACAACTATATGTTTTTGAGAATCTGGAATCACAGATGGATGTCTTGAAATTTCTCCGGATGTCTTCAAATATAGATCTTATATAGACGCTTAAGAAATACAAAATCATAAATTTTGGAAAGTAATAAGAACAGGCTGATAGGCCTGTAGTTGACGGGTACATTTAAATTTTGTCCCGGTTTGGGAATAGAATAACTGCTGAAATTATCCAACAGTCAGGAAAACAGATCTTTTTCAGCATAAATTAGTAAGGACCGTAGCACAGACATAAATATTATGGGGAAGTTTTTGATCACGCAGTTCGAAACAGAATCTATGCAAGGGGCCTTTTTAGCTTTCATTTTCTATATAGATTCTAGGACCTCTGTGAGGTCAGTAGGCTCTAGATCAGACGTATTAGTTTGCGTCAAGAATTGTTCAACACGTTAATGCATGCGCCCTTGCGTAACCACACGTTTACAGCAGGCGCCGTTATTTGGTGTGAAATGAGTTGCAAGGCTGTTTGCTTCAGCCTCTTCAGTGTGTGTAAAAGTCATCTGAATAGTATTAGCTATTTCAAGGGGCGGAATGGAGCGATATTGCTTGCATAGTTCGGTGGCAGTGCTTCAAACCCATCCGTCTTCAGCCATTAGGGACTAAGTATTGTGTTTCCAGTCCGCCGGTTTCTGCAGCCGGGTTTGAGACCTTATGTTGCTCTGTAGATTGCACAATCGGTCGCGGATACTGGGACACGCGTCCTTTTGCAAAGTTTTCGCAAGTAATTACGCTGCTTAATTTTGAATTTAGTCTCAGGCGGGAGTCGAACGCTTGGATGATAATAGATTTCTAAGAAACAGCTCTTGTTTCTCTGAGCATAGACTCCAAATTTTTGATTAACCTCTCAAAATCGGCATTGCTGGAAAATTCGATAGGGAGTTTGCCGGAAGTTTCAGAATAAGCCCAAAATCATCTCAATTTGTAGACTTACTCCTGTAATTTTGAATTTCCATTTTTAACGTCTAGGTTTGTCAAAACAAAGAAGTGCTCAGAGTCCAGATAGTGAAGCCCTTTAATTTCGTGGAGAAAGTTTATCTTATAAAAAGCAACCAGATCAAGCCCTGCAGTGGACTCTCTTGGAAGGTTGTAAGGTTTATCCTAATTTTATTAACAGTTATTTTAAGTTTATGCACCTGTCCCATCTTTCTAGTTTCAGCTTACAATTTCCTACCAGAATATAATTTCAGAAACGCAGTAAATGCAAATGACTAAGAGTACTATTTAAGTTGATGTTTCACTGACTTCGTGAGAGAGAGTCTGAGTTCCTGACTAGCGCGCGTTTGCCTTTTGGCTACGTCTATCTTAGATATTGCCACGCTCGGCCGTACTTTAGGCCCTTACTTACTTCGCCGATTTAATTAATATTTAGGGTCTAACTACTTAGAATCCTAATAGCTTCCGCTATATCTTTCAGTTAGATTTAGATAAGCTTAGTTTAGTTTAATTTCATAATTATTTAAGTTCAAGCCCAAGTGGAGGCTTTGCTGAGTTAGGAACCGTTCCGGGTTAGGAACTGATTGTATTTATTCTAAGAAATAAAGGACAGTTAACCTTTCTCGCTACAACCAAATTTGTGGACCGAAAGGCTTTGAAAAACTACCAAAACCCTAGCAGAAAATCATTGATTTTGGCGGTGATTACTACTAAAGGTGACTAAAGGTGCACCTTCCCCGTTTTTTTCCCTAACTTTATTAAGAACGTTTTTGGAGGAAAACTTTCGTTAAAACCAGATATTTCTCTTTCAACTTGAATTTGTCTGCCGTGGATTAAGAAACTGGGCTATCTGAAAGCAATAAATGCACTGTATATGAATATTTCACTGTTGTATCTGCGAAATAGGAACTACTTAGGTGATAAACATGTACGGTTTCCCTTAGTTCAATTAACCGACTATTCAAATTTTTGCTATCTTTCCTGAAATCCTCAACTTTCTATCGCATTTCCTCGCCAGGATGCCAATTTGAAGTTAAGTGAAGTTAGTATTTAAACGGGGGAATTTTCCAGTTTCTTTAGAGCGCGTTTCCACTAGCCAGCACACGTTACGATTCTGACTCTGCTATTACGCGGAATTGCTAATAAGCTTTTGGCCAATTAAAGTTATCACGTCAGTTAGGTTGTCCAGTCAGCCTAGTTAGCCTTAATTTACAGAGCTAGTCCAGCACTATTCTTTAGACTTGAATTTATTGTCTTACGATGCTTAAGTTTCACCGCAAGTTATCGGTGTTATTTTAAGCACGAACTACGTTCCCCCTCTGTTCATAGTTGAAAACAATAAAGGGTTACTTTAAGCCTTCTTCTGTGCTGGTATTATTTCACGCCTTTGCGAGAAGTCGCCAGGTGCATTAATAGGAAGTAGTAGACTTTATATGGCTAAAGAGAGTAAGATCACATAAAAATTAAACAAATTAACCCTCTGGCTAAAGGAAATGAAGCAGCGGATATGATTGCGAAAGGCGCGGCCAATGAACCCCATGTGAGTAGCATTGTTGTGCCCCTTCCGCACTCATATCTGAAAACTACACTCAAATGTGAACTAATGAAGCAGTGGCAAAACTACTGGGACACAAGCAGCACAGGCAGAAGACTGTATGATTTCCAATCAGAAGTTAACCGGAATTTAAATAGCAGCTCCTCGCACCTTACACAGTATCTGACAGGACATGGCCCATATATGTCGTATCTTCACAGATTTCGCCTAAGAGACAGTGACCAATGTATTTGTGGGAGTACTGGTGATCCAGATCACTATTTGTTTGATTGCCCTCACACAGCGAATTCCCATTTAAAAAGACTAGCTGCAATCAATATGCCGGCATGGTTTAAGAACACAATTAAGAACAAATATGCGCTCAGCCGCATTAGAGACTGTACTACCGTTGCTAAAAGCATTGCTGACAGCCTGGAGTGACTTCTGTTCTTGGACACCGTGCCGTCAGCAGCCCGCTCTGTACATATATTAATTTACTTAATGTCTTACTTATTATTATTATTATTATTATTTTCCTTGTTTTATTCCCAATTATGTTTAATTTTATGATTAATCCAGAACTCTTTTAACGGATCCCACAATCTGTAATGTATTTGTTCATCTTTACATCTGTACCTGATTATATAGCATTTCCTTAATATAACTGCATGCCTACCAAGTACCATAATAGTGTATGCCTAACATGTACAATGTATTTGTTCATCTTTGCATCTGTACCTGATTATATAGCTAACAGTTCTAAATAAATAGCCAAATAAATGTGAAATTCGTAACAATATTCTCTAAAAGTTTAACGAATTTTTCATTAACAAACTCAAAGATTTCAAAGCCAGCAATACCAACGTTGTACAGAAAAACATTTTTATCTCCAGCGCGTGAGAGCGTGTACCGAAATTTTTAAAGATATGCTCAATTTAAAATTATTTTGCGATATTGCTGTTGAACTGAATTTTATGGTTTAAGTGCGAAGAACATGGTATTTAACATATAAAGGTAACACACAAAATGTTAAATAAACGTCCCTTTGGACGTAATTTAAAATCTGAAACATTTCAGATTTTTTTTTCTTTTCTTTTTTTTTCCTTGTTTTATTCCCAATTATGTTTAATTTTATGATTAATCCAGAACTCTTTTAACGGATCCCACAATCTGTAATGTATTTGTGCATCTTTACATCTGTACCTGATTATATAGCATTTCCTTAATATAATTGCATGCCTACCAAGTACCATAATAGAGTATGCCTAACATGTACAATGTAGTATTTGTTCATCTTTGCATCTGTACCTGATTATATAGCTATCTTTAATATAACTGTATGCTTAACATGTACCATAATAGTGTATGCCCAACATGTACCGTAACTGTATAAATGTCTGCCTAACATGCACCATAATAAGTGTTCCCCTTAGTCTCAGCAGTCCCCATCATGCACCTTTTTTCCATGTTCTGGTCCTTATTTCAATGCTCCTCGTTTAGCGTGGTCAATTGCAGGAGGACACACTACTAAGCTCTTTATATATATATATACTTTAAATTCCATCGACGGGATCCAACAGGCTGAAAAGCACCTAACCCAGTGGGCCAGCTGTTCCGTCGATGGCGAAAAGAAAAGAAAGTCGCGAGGCTAAGCACTTTTCTTACCAAATACGGAAGATATCTGTCAGTCGTCAATCTCTAATGCATACTTGTTCTTTAGCGTCCACTGCGGTCTGTAAGTGGAATGCGAGCTGAGCTCGCTCATGACCATGAAAGGATTAAAAAAATAAAAAATAAAAAATAATAAAATAAAATGTCTGAAAGTTTCCAGATTTTATATTACACCCAATGGGGCGTTTTTTAACGTTTTCTGTGTCACCATTATTTATTAAATACTAGCGAAAGTACCCGATGACAGTTAAATTAGATCGAGAGTAATAAGCATCTAACACAGAGAGAACGATACCGCTGTAAGCATTCTCTAATAACGATGCAAAAAATACGATTCATAGTCATACATCTTTCAATCTGATACAATATGAAACCCACACAAAAAATTTCGATGGGAAATTAAACTAATTCTCTCTCATTATATCAGCAACAATGGCACGCACTTTTTAATGATCTTCGTTTTTCTAACCAAATGGTCGTAAAGTTCAAGTTCCACCCAATATTTCACTTATACTCATTTTTAGTCGATTAAACGTGTCAAAAAATTATCATAATTGATCAGAAATCAATAACACGAACACACAAACAAACTGACACACAAACAGACATTCTTCCTTATATATATTGTTATGGATTTTAGTATTTCTTTAGCTATTTTTAGTAGAATTATAATTGAAATTGTTTTATTTCCCCTTGTAATGCAACGCGTGACATATTTTAAGAGAAAGCTACGCCGGAAAAGTAAAATACAGGAGCACGTGCATTTAATATATAGATATCGCCTAACTATACTCTTTCGCTATCCAGAAAAATCGAGAAGATACCAGAATATTCTCGTGCTTGATTAAAAAGCTTATAAAAGCTGAAGGAAAACGTCTCAATTCACTGTTTATGAGTTGTTTACTTAATCTTACTGTTGATTGAAACAAATTCGCCGTGAGATCGGAATAGCTTTTTCTGTGTTTTGAATTGAGTTCTATTCAACGTTTTAGTAGTTTAAAATATTTCTGTATTTATTTGAGTTCTGTTTATATTTTTAGTTTAAAATATAACTACTGTAAAATATTGTGATATTGTACGAATATCTCTGCGGAAATTTCGGCATTTTGTTTTATTTATTGGAATAAGAATACATTTTATTAACTTTTTATCGATTTGTGCATTCAATCCATTACGAACCCGTACGCACGCAACAATATAGAATTTGTAAAACTGAGAAATTTTTTATTAACAAACCCTACCATTTGAAAGCAAGCAACAGCAACACTTTTCGAAATAAAGCATTTTTTCAGATTTTTGTCTCCAGCGTATGAGATGAGGACGTCGACCTTCTATAGACCTTGGCATAGAAGTTGGTGAGCTCTTTATGCTCTTTTTTGTGCGTGTGTTTCTAACTTTATTTAAATTGTATTTAAGTGTTATATGTTAAGTGCAATTAATAAGTGATATTCCATCTAGTGTGACTTTGTATTTTTGATTATAAGTGAAACTGAAAAATAGTGTTTTCGTGTTGCGTGTACCTAAGCCTAATCAGTGAGTTTTTCGCTTGAACTCTGAAGTTCATTCTAAAGATGTACTGTTTTGATGATGCGGAGAATTACGTTTTCTGATACTGACAAAGCTCCATAGCTTAGATGTCGTTAAGGTAAATATTATTTTCTCTTCTTTTTGCTTTCTTTGATGATGGGTACGGTGAAAGACTTGGATTCCAATGCTAGGATTTATATTTTTAGACAAAATCTTGAGCTATTTGGATCTAAATACGATTCTACTGATTTGGAGGAATTCCATCAAATTAAGAATGGACTTTTATTAAATATTGTAAATCCTTTTAGGAATAATAATCCTCACATAGCTGAAGATTTAGCTGTACATCTCAAAAACTCATTCAAAGTATTAACATTAAACTCAGCTAATGCGCTGATCAGGAATGAGCTAAGACTAACCAATCGGAAAAACGAAAAGCGTCAACCGCTAAAACTGTCCCAGTTAAAACATCTGGAATGGAATGGATTAACCGTCGAAAATCTCATAAACGGGCCGTAAGTGAAACTTCAGGCCATGACAATGCCCATCAAAACAAGCTTAGTATTCTATCTGATAACGATGAAATGAAAGTTAGTAGCTCCAAAGTAAATTCCAATAATGAATTTATTACACCGTGTAAAAAGGCAGGGAGAATTCCCCCTATAATGGTCGCCAACGTCGATCACTGGACACCGATCAGAGATGATATACTTAGGCATGGAGTAGAAAACGTTGAAGGAAATTTGAAAGGTGTAGATCCTCACATCAAAGTTTTTACTCCTGATAACTATCGTAAAGTTACTCCTCTACTAGACGAGCGTCAACGCTCTTACCATACCTTCCCTCTAGCACAAGATAAATCTTTTCGTGCAATAATAAAAAAACTTCCAAGTCGCACTCCAGTTGCTGAAATTGAAGAAGCCCTAATAAAAAAAAGGTATACCTGTTAAATCAGGAAAAGCAATTACTAGAAAAATGGATGACTTACAGTCATTTGTTTCTTGGATTAGAAATACCTTTCAAACGGCTAAAACCCTTTTCGAAAGATTTAAAAAAATCAAAATCCATTTTGGATAAAATCCAAGTGGAGGTGGAAGCATTCGACGTACTAAAGAACAGGGAATATGGCCCATACAATTCTGCAAAGAACTTTACATATAACATATACTATTATGTAGTTTAAATATCGCCAAATTATTGCAAATAACATTAAACGTCAAGAGACTGAATTGTAGCATTTTTTAAATAAACATAAGACTGACGTAATGCTCATTAATGAAACTCATTTACGCCGCTGTGATCGTTTTAAAATTGCTGGATATAAAATATATCGCAACGACGGTCTACATAACAGAGGAGGAGGTACCCTCATCATGCTTAAAAATCCTCTCAGATCAACTTTATATGAGACGTCTACAAATACATGCATTGAGCATACCACGTTTATCATTTATAGCAGAACTGGTGATTCTTATTTATTTATCTCCGCATAAAATCGTCCACGAACCCAAATTACCGACAGAGACCTGGACTGCTTAACTAACACAGATCTTCCATTACTTATTGCTGGAGATCTAAATTCTAAATATCCATCTTGGAATTCACGTAGAACGAACAAGAATGGCACCGACCTGGATAATTATGCTGTTCACAATAATCTCAAAATGCTCGGACCAGAAACTCCTACAAGATTTCACTTACAGGCTCTTCAAAAGTTCTCGACATTGTTATCACCAAAAATATTATTCAAACTCCATACCTTGAAGTCCTACAGGAAATTTCATCTGATCACTTACCTGTTAAATTGATCCTGAATGACTTTGAACAAAATGAACAAAATTTCAAATGTATTATTAACTGGGAGAAATTAAATACTATTATTGAAATCCCAAATGCTCGCCCTAATCTTGCTAACATTTCTGATATCGAAAATGAAATCCATAAAATCAACTTCAGAATTCAAAGTGCTCTACGAGAAGCTACTACCATTAAAGCAGATCGCTCCCAAAATTCACTTTCAGATTATATTCGAGAAAAAAAATCAAAGATAAGAATAGATTGGCGAAACGATGGAGAAATAATGGAGACCCCAGATTAAAAAAAGTCCTTAATGAAAAAGTTCGAGAAATCTCTAAATTACTCAGTGATTATAAATCAAGTAAACGGGAAGAACTCCTAGATAACATGGAATATGAACCTACCCTTATTTGGAAAATTGCCAAAGCTCTTAAAAAGCCATTTGCTGATCGCATCGACCCGCTCAATACCCCCATTGGACTGGTTTATTCTGAACAGGAAATAGCAGAAGTTCTAGTTCAACAGCTTGAAAACACCATTATTCCTAATCCCAACTTCGATCCTGAAACTGAACAAAATGTCCAAGAATTCAGCGAGAATTTAATTCATCGCACTGACGTAAATTATTTATTACCTACCTCTCCTAGAGAAGTACAGAACATCATTTAGAATCTCAAAATCAGAAAAGCACAACGATACGATTAAATCTCCAATAAATCAGAGAACTTTCCTGGCGTTACATCGTATTATTAACAAATCTCTTTAATGACCGCTTTCAGTTAAATTATTTCCCACATCAGTGGAAGCATGCTATAGTCATAAACTTCCCTAAACTAGGTAAAAATCCAAAAGAAACCACCAGTTACAGCCCAAAATGCCTGCTTATATTAATTGGTAAAATTTTCGAAAAAATTATTCAAATTCAACTCATTAATCACCTAAAAAGAATAATATTAACCACTCCGAACAATATGGACTTCGCCGAGGACATAGTATCAGGACTACTGTTTCTTCTAGTTGATTTTGCAAACATGACTGGAGTCCTGAGTAGGAACAGGGAGGTTACTAAAACCTATGTTCGTGCGTGTGTAGAAGATACAACAAAGATAAGAAGGGTTCAAATTACCTTTTATTTGCTTATCGATTTTACAAACGTTCCCAAACTTCGGTATACGAAGACCAGCCACTTGTGGTCTGAACGTAAAAGACTATAACACTACTAACTAACTAAAATTTAAATATGAGCTAGCTTTTAATATTTTACACAGATAACTAGCACTAAGACCGGACTTTTATATTACTACATCTGTAGTACGCAAACTGCGGAAAACTACAATACGTCTTTAACTTTCATGAGGATTTAAACCTTTGGCCATAAAGGCGGACAGTAACTGATGGCAAGCTCGCGTGAAGACTCACAGCAAGAGTGCTCTCTCTCCTTCTTTCTACTCTCTCTTGGCAAAAAGCCACAACTTAAATACTTAAGCATTAGCAAGTACAATTTGAATAAACATATTCAAGCGTTAATTCTGGACGGAAGTGGAAAATAAGAGATGATAGTAAACTTTAAAATAAAATAAACGTTAGTTAAACTTAAGATCCTTACAATAGTACCATGCACCAGCTCATTAATGTGACTGAATTTATTGCTGACGCTTTTATTAAGAAAAAAAGCTGTTGCTGCATGTTTTTTAGACATAGAAAAAGCATATGACAAAGTATGGCACGCCGGCCTTCTCTTCAAAATTCAAAAAGCAACTATCCCTATCAATCTCATCAAATCAATATACTCCTATTTGAAAAATCGTTTTTTTTATGTTCGAATTGGAAAATCTCTCTCCAATCGAAAGATCATTAAAAGCGGCGTCCCTCAAGGAAGCATTTTAGCGCCTATCGTATTTAACATCTTTATAAATGACATGCCGCAGCCATTGAATGAAAAAATCGCTAAATGTGCTGATGATGCTGTCGTTCTTACAAAGTTTTTAAAACCGCAACCCGCTATTGACAATCTAAAGTTCGCAGTTAACATCACTGATCATTGTTTCAAGATCTGAAGAATTAAATTAAACTCAAATAAGTGTAGCGTCACTATTTTTAGAAGATATAAAAAGAATACTCCTGTCAATATTGATATTCAAATTAATAATATACAAATGCCAATTAACAGCTCCATTAAATACCTAGGTGTGCTCTGTGACGAACATCTATTGTTTAAAGAACAAACTATGAATGCAATACAAAAAGCTAACGCCGGGGTTATTGTCCTTTATCCTCTCCTACGAAGAATTTCGAAACTTCACATAAGAAAAAACCGTGTATTATATCTCACTATGATTCGACCCATTTCACTATACGGTATTCCTGCCTGGAGCACCGTTGCTAAAACCTATCGTAAAAAATTAGAAGTTTTTCAAAATAAATTATTAAGGATGATTTTAAACTCCCCATGGTATGTTTGGAATAAGCAAATACTCAAAGAAATGAAGATCAATTCCATACATGACGAAATACTTTCTACTTGCCATAACGTTTTCCAGAAAATGCAAAATTCAGATTACCACCATATAAGAGAACTTGTAAACTACGATCCAACTGTTGAACATACTGTCAAAAGGCCAATAACCATTCATCATAATCCAAAATGGTAAATTTTTAATTGCTTCTCAAGCTTAAATCTTCAAATTCCCCATACAACAGTTCAAAAAACTCTTTTTGTCGCTAGTCTTTTTATCACTTGCCCATGGATTCGCCTCTTCGGCGTGAGCACTCCTGTACTCTTAAACGTTTAAATAAAGCCAGCGCCATCGGGCAAAAACTTCAGATATAGGTAAAAGCATATTTTAAATGCTAAATGCCTATTGTATCCTAATGACCAAGCATTTTTTTCTTTAACACGTGAGATCGCCACTCGGAAAAATAAGGGCGAAAATTAGTGTTTTCGGAGTTTTTAATTAATATTTCGGCTGATTAAAGTCGTACGAAGATGGGAATAGTCGAAATGGCTTCCCACGAGTTTTTGAAATCGGGAATAATGTATTTAATGCTTGGCAACGCTATTTTTATTTCATTGTAAAACTTAGAAATTTTTTATTAACAAACTCTAGGATTTGAAAGCGAGCAGTGGCAACAACTTTCGAAATAAAGCATATTTTCATCTCCAACTTGCGAGACTGTTGCCGCTCGGAAAAATGAGCGCGAAAATTATCATTTCTCCGAGTTTTTAATAATATCTCTGATTTTAGCTACTTTTTTTTTTCGGAAAAAGTGGACGTCGACCTTTTCCAGGACCCCGAAAAGAATTATAGAAAGCCTGGTGACGATAGCTATAGATGTGACTGAGTTATTAGAGGACAAACAAATAGACTTTCTTCTTTATAGATCATGTTCTTCGCACTTAAACTATACAGTTTTGTTCAATAGCAACATCACAAAATATTTAAAAAGAGCATATGTTAAATATTTGGGCTTCGAGTTGCCCCTATTCGAGTGGAGGACTACGTTATTCAAAATCTGATGTCTGTAATTATCGTTGTTTTTTCACAGTGCGAGAAGCATCATATATTCATACAGATTCTTTATTATTTAATTTCTTTAAATATAATGCAGGGCTCTAATATTTGGTGGCAATAATTTGAAAAGTGAAACGCCGTTTTATAGTGGACGATGCAAAATGCCAAAACGAAATTAATAGTCCTTCTGGGCTACCGTCCTTTGGGCTAAAAGAGTTAATAAATTATTTAAAGTTGCATTCAATGTAGATTCAGGCAATACTGTAAAATCATTGTCAAAGGTACTTGAAAATGAATTAAACAATTTTCAGTGGCGTAGCTAGGGTGGGGCAAGGGAGGACATTTGCCTGCTGCTCAACATCCGAAGAACGCCAAATTGATGTTACCAAATTTAGAATGAAAGGTTTTTCATTCTTGGTTCAGAGAAAGGGGCACAAAATCTCCATTTAACCCCGGGCGGTGAAAACCCTGTCTACAGCTATGACAATTTTTATGAAAATTAGCTTAGAAATTACTACTAATGTGTTGCATACATATACCGGGCAGAAAAAGAAAAGATTTACTGACTTCTGAGATTTTAAATTGTTACTGGGGAAAACTTCAGACCGTAGACATTATATTCCTTACACTGAGGAATGATAAAAATTATGCTTTTTTTTACCTACGAAATTTAAAAGTCTACAATCATTCAATCATTCACAAAAAAAAAAAAAATATACAGTATTTCACCATTTCACATAATAGATATTGTTACAGATTTCACATTTATTTGGCTATTTATTTAAATTAAAATTGCTTTATATTTCCCGTGCAACGCAGACGATTTTTGAAGAGAGAGCTACGTGGAAAAAATAAAAATAAAAGAGCGCGTTTAATATTTAATATATAAATACCTCTAATTACTGTTGCCATAAAAGAAAAATCTAGAGAAATCGAGATTGTTCTAGTGAATAATTAAAAAGCTTATAAAAGCCAAATTCGAATACTTCATGTCACTATGACTTGTCAGGATATCCTCTCCATCGTTGGTCTTGGTTCCTTGCACTGCGGTGTCTGGCACCCCTGTTCTTTTCTCTACTCCTATCTTTCTTCTCTCTTGCTTCAGTTATCTTGCTTACTTGTCAGGAAAAATACATTAGGAGCACTTTGTTGCAAACTTCAGTGAGCCGGATACACCGCATCTTATGTGATATCCCGGCGATAGATTTCCAGACTAGACTAGACTCATGTCAGTTGTAGTTGTAGCTGTTTAAAGCGAACTGCTGTTTGTTTACTTAATACTGTTATTAATTGTAGCGATTTCGCTGTGAGATAGAATTAGTTTCTCTGTTTATGAGTTGTGTTTTGCTAAACGTTTGAGATATTGTGATATTGTAAAAATATCTCTGAGGAAATATTTCTGCATTTTGATTTATTTCTTGTGGAAAGAATAAATTTTTGTTAACTTTTTAACGATTTGTACATTCAATCCATAACAAACCCGTACGCACCCAACAATATCTTGAGAATCACGATCATAAATAGATATCATGAATACTACTCACAAACATGAGATTTGTAACAAATCAAAAACTGATTTTCTTCCCTCAATTTGAACACGCCGGAGAGACTTAGCTCTTCTCCCAGTAAGGTTTGAATTTGGATTGTGTTACCGCGCTAGAGGACAGCAGAAATACGATTGCGTAGTATCTTCAGATGCCCCATGTGATCCTCACTGAAATGTAAATATTACGTTTGTGATTCTTCTTATGTGATGTTTAAAAAGAAAATATTTTAAGCATCAATTTGCCGAGTATTTATTTATTTATTTGAAGTAAGAAAATGTGTGTTTCTGTCATAAACTGAGAGCCTAAATAAGGGGCCGAAAATCCGATTAATGGGCGAGCAAATATGTGACCGAATATTCCCCATATGGATCACCCAAACCAAAAGCGATGTTGACGGATAGCCCATGGATACGTTGAAGATAAGTAAACTTAAATGTTTAGTGATTTCTAGTGAGGTTATAAGGTATTTCTCCCACCTCTTTCGCATGCCTTCGTGGTGTAGTGGTCAGCACGCTCGACGGGCAAACGAGAGGTCCATGGTTCGATTCCCGGCGAAGTTGTTGCTCATTTTTCATATCTCCTGCTTCGAAATAACCTAATGACTCTACAACTGGCGCCCGAAGTAAAAAGGTGGTGGATGATGATTCTCCATCACCGAGATTTGGCGATTGGGTCCCCAAACCCCAGTCGCCCTCTGAAAGGGGGAGTATATAAGGTATTTCTCCCACCTTCTTCGCATGCCTTCGAGGTGTAGTGGTCAGCATGTTCGATGTGTAACTGAGAGGTCTGTGGTTCGATTCCCGGCTAAGGCGTTGCTAATTTTTCATGCCTCCTGCTTCGAAATAACCTAATGACTCTACAAGGTAAATTCGGAACTGCAGGCAAAGCGAGAATTCTGATCGCCTTGGCCTGATTTCGTTTTCACTGATCATCCGAATCAGTTAAATGCTCTGTTGATTTGAACTCTTGTATATGATATGTTATCACCATGATCATATCATAGAGTTTTGTTGCATACCAGTTACTTTCGTACCGAAAGATAAGTTTTGAAGTATTGTTGAAATTTACATGAGGAATTTTGTGCTAGTACCCGCTACTCTGGCAATTTCAAAAAATAATATTTAAATGAATATTTCGTATAAAGCTCAAGTATTTGGTTCTATGAAAGTTTCAATATCGATCCGTGAAAATAAATGTCAAATATGATAAATACATAATAAACAAACATCAGAAAAGGTATAGAAACATATAGTCTCAAGTTATTATATTTTGCACTAATACAAATTACTGAAAATATTCTGTAATAGTTTATGGTCTGAGAACGGTATTTTATATGTTATTTTCGAAAATCAATAGAAAGCGATGTAAAATGAGTTATTATTTTGTTTTATGTTTTGCTTTTGATTATGTACGTTTCATGTGTACTCATGTGTTTTGTTTACATACAAAACATTTTAAAGCCTCTATATGTCGGCCTATTAAAGGTTTTAGAAGCACATCAACTTTTAAGCATGATTTGTTTAGCAAAAGGGGAGAAACGGGATTCAGACTCTACGTGTAGACTCTAGTGATAGATGAAAATTTTAGAAATCCTTAAATAAGTAATGCTAGTACACTACGACGCAGAGTTTACGAAAGAATGTTTGAAATGTATCATAAATGATAGGAAAGAAATGGAAATAAAGCAGCGTACTGAGAGAAAAAGAAAGGAAATGAACGGTTGTTTGAACTGGAGAAATTAAAATTACAATATAGTATTATTGCTAACAAAGCGGAATCTACAACGGTATCTTCTTCTGCAGACGCAGACATGCTTAAGTTAGAAAAGAACAAGTTAATTCCTAATTTCGATCCTAAAAGAGCCGGCATGAGTTTATTTTTGTTTCTTTGAGAGGCAATTAACCATTCTGAAGGCACCAGTTTCGAAACGGATAGTCTATATTGTTGGTTTTCTGCAAACGAATGTTGCAAAACCAATTGCAAAAGAACATTCTGAGATGTTCATAATTTTCAGAAAATTAAACAATTTCTCTTAAGCGCTTCAAACTGAGTGCTCAGAAATTTCAACATCTATTTATCCAACATAGGAAAAGTCCAGAAAACTACGGGAGAGACTTTTATTTTAACTTACAAAACTATTTGAATGGGTGGCTTAAAGAAACAAAAGTCACAAAGTTTGAGCAGTTAAAGAATTTGATACTTACATTAATGAAAAAAAACCTCTAGATTATAGAGAACATTTTTGCTATGAATAGATTGAGTGGAACAACCCCCCTCAGTTTGCGAACAGATTAGATATAGATGAAGAAGTTAGACATGTACGAAATAAAAACGTTAGCAACTTGGCCCTTAAGTTTCAATAATGTGATGGTCTCCCAAAAATATAGAGGTAATCCTCAACATACTAAAAACGCCTCATGAAGAGATAGTGCAAATAATGAAAATCGATCAACCTTTAGTTGCTATGGTTGTGGAAATTCGTTTTATTAAGGCTAAATACCTTGTCTGCTCCTCTGAAGAAAGCAGAAACTGATTTTAGAGCTATACACTTTCGGACATTCTCTGTTGAGGAACCTCAGGCGAGTCTTTTGAGAGTAAAAGTAAACGGATTAGTCGGGAATTTTATGTGCTGACAGTGGAAGAAATGTTAATTCGTCTTTTGAGAGAAAGAGGAATAGAATTTGAAAAAACAAGTACGAATGTTATCCTAGTCGATACTCTCCAGAAGAAAAACAAAAGTTTATATGATCCAAGTAGGTACTGAAACTGAAGGACGATTGTTTCGAATAACTTTATTTGTATTACCTACAGCAAAAGAAAACACGTTTTTAGGAACAGATTTTTTACATAGCGCTAGAATTGTTTTAAATCTTCCGAGTAATAGATGCTATTTCCATGACGACCCTAAACAGAAATTTAGCTTTAGTAATGATATTTTCAAACCACCCGAGCGTCGAGGAATAATGCGAAATTCAATACATTACTATTAAGAGCAAATGAAGGAAGAAAACCAAAAGGTAAAAATCAATGTTGTGTTACCGAAATACGAGACTATGTTCCAACCAGGCGAAGATGCAACTCCCTATATTGAACACCATGTAAATACCAGGAATAATCCTCCACTTTCAGTGTCTCCATATCGGATGCCTCTAGCCAAAAAGGATATTATAATGAAGGAGATTGATAATCTCCTGGAAAAGAAAATACTATAAAAATATGAGTCTCCGTACGCTGCTCCAGCGGTCTTATGCCCAAACCAAATGGAAAAGTCCGACTTTGCTTTGATTACCAAGGACTGAATGCTGTTACAATGTCAGATTCTTATCCATTACCTAAGGTGGAGAAGTTACTGCTGCTGCTCAACATACACTATATATATGACAACCATTGATTTGCGATCTGGATATCATCAAGTCAGCGTTTGCCTTACTGACATATGTTTACCCTTTTGGAAGTTTTCGGTTCGTTGAATGTTCGGGCCGAGAACTGCTCCGGCCACTTTTCAGAGATTAATCGATAAATTTCAAAATGGTTTGGGAGATATACTTGTTCTATCTTACTTAGATGTTGCTATTATACGTATCGTATTCGGAAACTAAGTTTTATTCTAGCGCCGTCGCAGCGCTGTGGTAGGCGTCCTGCGCATACGCACTAGTCTTTTTTGTTCACTGACTTTCAATTGTCGCCATTTTGGTTGCTCTATGTTATGTTTTCAGTTTGGTGTGCACATTCAAAATGTTTATGACAATTAGTTCTCCCGCTGACTGAGAGATTTGTGCTGTGATTAAATTTTTGAACTCGAGGAATGTTAAACCGGCCGAAATTTATCGTCAAGTGACAGAAGTTTGCGGTGAATACGCGATAAGTGATGGAATGGTGAGAAAGTGGGTAAGAATGTTTAATGCAGGTCGAACAAATGTCCACGCCGAGGCTCGGAGTGGTCAGCCTTCTGTTGTCACCGATGATTTGGTAAGGAAAGTTGATGAAGCAATTCATGAGAACAGACGCTTCACAATGACAACTCTTTCAGAGGCATTTCCACAAATTTCACGTACTCTTTTGTTCGAAGTTGTGTCTGACCGCTTGAATTATCGCAAACTGTGTTCCCGATGGGTTCCAAAAATGCTCAATGATGTTCACAAAACAAAGCGACTTGGTAGTGCCCTGACATTTCTCACGTGGTACAGTGATGAGGGAGAAAACTTTTTGAACCAAATTGTGACAGGTGATGAAACTTGGGTGTGTCATTTCACACCAGAATCTAAACAACAATCGATGGAGTGGAGACACACTCATTCTCCGAAAAAACAAAAGTTCAAAGTGACAATGTCATCCCAAAAAATCATGTGCACTGTCTTCTGGGATAGGAAAGGCGTTTTGCTTACTGAATTTCTTCCCAGAGGTGAAACCATTAATGCGGCACGATATTGTGAGACTTTAACAAAACTAAGGCGTTTTCAAAACAAACGAAGAGGAATGCTCAGCAAAGGAATTGTGTTGCTCCATGACAATGCTCGGCCCCATACTGCTGGTGTCACTCAATCGTTAATTCGACAGTTTCATTGGGAGCAGTTCGATCACCCGCCGTACAGCCGTCCGACTATCACTTGTTCCTGCACATGAAGCGAGAGCTTGGTGGCAAGCGCTTTGGATCTGACGATGAAGCGAAAAATGCTGTGGAGTCGTGGTTATCGAAACTGGCGGGAAGTTTTTTTGACGATGGTATGCAAAACCTGGTCACCCGCTATGACAAGTGTTTGATCATTGGAAAACTATGTTGAAAAATAGTTCAAGACATGTATTTTCATGTAAAAATAAAATTTGATTCGAAAAAATTGTTTTACTATTTTTTTTTTCAAAACGGTACTTAGTTTCCGAATACGCCTCGTACTATCAGAGACTTTGAAAAATATGTAGCTGATCTAGAAGCAGTTTTCGAGAGACTGTTGCAGATCGCTAGAAGTGCAGTTTTGCTTGCAATAAAGCGAAGTATCTTGGTTAATGGATTTGCTGCCCTTTCCTATAAGGTTTGAATTTGAATTGTGTCGCCGTTGACGAACAGCAGTAAAACCGATTGCTTAGTTATCTTGGGAGCTGCCGTGATATGATATTATGTAATCCAATTGAGCTGTAAATAGTATCCTTGTAATTCTTTTTATGTTATGTTTAAAAGATAATATTTTTCAAACCATTCCTGTGGAATGTTTCTTTTTCTGAATTAAGTAAATATACATTCCTGTTACAGATCTATGATTGCTAACGCCAACGCAATACAGATGCGTGCGACAACAGACGAAGAAGAATTGTTTAAAACACTACACTGGACCAATGCGAGATCCACCCAGATCAGACCATTTTGTACCCCTTTCACTCTTATTATACTTTCACATCAGAAGCGGTCCCTGGAGGCCGAAATCCCCCAAGCACAACCGTTATTAGTTATTTAATATGTAACGATCACACAGCCCGAGACAGACTTAACAGTAAACCTTACAGTTCCAGCCGAGCCTGAATGGATCACCGTACGGGCGTTGATTATAGTCACTGTGAATGCACCTATATTATCTCTCCATATTGTCCACTCCTAACATATGGACTTAGCGAGTGATCAGCTCGAGGGGATTGTTTGAGACAATGGCAATCTTTAGTTTGAAGTTGAAGAGACCATCAAGCGGTTTATTTTTGAAGCAGGACACGTAAAAAAAAAGTGAAGTGCCCTCACCGAGACTTGAACTCCTTGCCAGTCGATCGTGCTTCTCAATTATTTCACGAAAGCACGTGGGAGAAAAATCTTACACCTTTCTTCCAAAGTTTCAAGGGAGGATATTCAAAGGTCACTTAGCCGTGAAGCCACAAACTTGTTTCGTTTCAATCTTCAGACAAAGCATATGTATAAAAAGAAGGAAAGCTTCAGTTGACGTAATGCCAAAGGAAGCACATTGGAATGGGAAATGTCAAAGGCAGTTTGACTATTGCCCCGTTGTATTGCGCAGGCACAAATTCTCGTCTCCAAATCGCCAGATGTACAGGAAATTGATGCGAATTCAAAGAACTTACAGAATTTGATCTTTGACAAAATTTTTCACGATAACTTAAAGTCGGATCTTCGTAGATTTTGTTTGTCAAAATAAATAATCCATTAATGAATCTATTTGCGCGGATAACTGATTTGATTTACGTTGGTACGACGGGGAAAAATGATATCACAGAACTGAACTTTTGATGAAAGTTACCTTCGACACCAACTTGACAAATATTCGCCTATCTAACTATTGTCGAAACATATCCAGACTTAAGGCTTTTTAGCGCAAGGCTGAATATGCTTCGATACTAGTTCGACAGCTATTTCGCGTATGCGCAATATCACATTACGGCTAGATGGATATCCCTTGTTTCCCTCTGCGGTCTGAGGGAGCTACCTCTGCTTTCGTTCTTAACATACATATTCTTCGTCTTATGCCTTATCTATTTCGATAGTGATGTCAGGGTAAATTTGCTACAACTTCAAATCTTTCCTAATCAGAGACTGATAATATAATGTGACATACTTTCAAAAATTTTAGAAAACTATGCAAAAGATGTTTCTAACGTCGACAGACATTATCCAACAAGTTTCTGCATACTAACGTGCTTTTTTTTTTTAATATAAATACCATGTTCCTGGTTGAATATTTGCAAGTTACGGTACTGAACTTTTGTCTTCTTAAAATGCTGTAAATTTGGTTTGGAGAGTCTGCATCTCATCTGGAGATGCATAACCGATGCCTACATTACATATAAGATGATGATACACGTGCTGCTCAGAAACGCTGACACCACAGATGACATTTGTAGCAAGCTTCGACAACGTGAGTATGGCATTTTTGCCACCAAATGAGGATTATGTCACATTATTCATAGTGTGTGGTTTGGTTTGGTTTGGTTTATTCAATTATAGTAAAGCATTCGAGGGCTATTTGTCTAAGAAAAGGTATACCTTCGGGAAAGACTTTCTAAATAAAACTAGCTCGTATACACGTCACACATGGGGAAAAGCATAAAAACGCCCATGCAGCCAACCCATTCGCCAGGATTAACGCCGGTCACTGGTTACCAGTGTTCAGCGAAATAAACCCAACGGCTGAGCGGTAACTGGTGCGCCATTTGCGGTTGTGTTCAGAAACTTACTGATAAGAAATTCCCAGCTGCTGTAAGGGATTGGACTTCTACATTTATCTTCTCGATTGCAATCTTAATTTCCTTCGGAGTGAATTTTTTTTGTTTCTAGTACAGCGAGACTTTGATCTACGTTTTTTAATGAAGTGGGGAAAAAAAGAGATAAATGCGAAATAATGATGCAGCTGGAAATGTATTATATACCCTGAATTACTAACACGGTATAAATAAGTAACATTTATTACACAACAATACAGAAAGATTCATCATTAAGCGGTATATTCTCTATTATTCCTCGGCCGAAACTTGCCTTATTTGGAAGTAAGACTTTTTAAGACTTAAAATACTTTGAGACCGCATGCGTGCCTTCCATTTTAGACTTTCGTAAATTTCAGTAAAGCTCCTCCACACCATTTCTTGTTCAATTTAACCTTCTTCCTCTGCGCTGTTGCTAAACCTAAATTACTATGTAAATTTCGAATTCTGAAAACAAACAAGGAAAAATTTTATTGCATCTTTCAAAGGAATAACGTTCAGAACTAATACCAATAGCGGGGATGCAAAGCTGAGACCAAGTAAAAAATCTTATTGTGTTACTTTTATTGCCAGATTTATAGCCCAAACAGATGATAATGCAAGTAGTAAAAATGTACTATATTCAATGTTTACTTTCTAAGCTATCTATGCGGAAAATAATACAGTTGGAACGTTGTTTAAAAATGATAATAACATAAAACCAAAATTCAGAAATCAATAGGATGACGGAATACATAAAATTATTTATGTAAAACTTCCTTTGAAATCACGTATATAGAAACGGGAAAATTATCGTTGCGCGATCGATCGAGAATTTACTGTGCTGCAAAGAAAATCTAATTCAGTATTCCGACAAAATCTGCATATGGAATAAAATATTTTTATTGAAAACAGATTATACTTTTTGATGTAATCGGTAAGTATAGGTATGTATATTTTTTAAACTTCATTAAATGCACCGATTAAAATTTTTTCTTCTTTCCTTTCATTAATAAAACATCCGTGTTTCTATTTAAGTTTAAATCCAAATCTTTTATTATCAAAACATTCAACATGAATTTTTGGTGAAGACTCAGGCCTAGTAAATTACCCGAAAAAATAAATAAAACAAATTTCTCTCCCCAGAAATGCGAACAATTTTTTAACTCACATGTTTCTTCTGCTTTAGCTAAATCAAAAGATATGATGTGAGAATTAAATTCAAACTATGCATTCTCAACAAGACCAGCGTGTTGTTGAGCATGAAAAAGATGCTTGTCTTGTTTATGCTCAACAGGCAATAAAGCAAAATTAAATATTGTGAATGAATAAAATTTGAATTAAATATTGCGAAAAGCAAATTTAATATAAAAATTCCCAATATCAAAAAAAAATGAAATAAATAAATAAAAAAAATCTGAAAGATTTCAGATTTTAAATTACGTCAAAAGCCGCGTTTTTTTAACGTTTCGTGTGCTACCTTTTTTTTATTAAATATCATGTACTACGTACTCAAACCATAAAATTGCCCACCAGCGGCCGAGCGGTAAAGACGCTGAACACTGGTAGTTCGGTCCGAGGTTCGAATCCCGCGAACGGGCTGGCTGCATGGGCGTTTTCGTGGTTTTCCCCATGTGTAACGTGTATACGAGCCAGTTTCCCTTAGAAAGTCCTCCACGAAGGCATCCCTCCCCTTAGGCAGATAGCCCTCGTGTGCTTTGCCATAACTGAATAACCTAACCTAACCAAACCATAAAATTCAGTTCAAAATCAATATCGCAAAATCATTTTAAAATGAACATATTTTTAGAATTTCCGTAAGTCTCGTGCGCTGGAGATAAAAATGTTTTTTTTTTTTTTTTTTTCCGTACAGTGTTGCCATCGCTCGCTTTGAAATCATTTAGTTTGTTAGTCAGAAATTCGTTGAAATGTTACAAAACATAAAATCGATAATAAAGCAAATTTCAAATTCAAAATTAGGGCTTCCAGATGCCCATATTCGCAGTAGGATTACGTCATTCAAAATTCGATGGCTCTAGGTTTTATCACAATGCGAGAAACATGCATACATTTATGCAGATTTTTCATTTTTTAAAATTTAATGCAGAGCGATAACATTTAGTGGCAACAATTTGAAAAGTGAAACGGGCATTCAGAGTGA
>KK121160.1:639847-650028 GCA_000611955.2 Stegodyphus mimosarum
AAAAAAAAAAAAAAAAAAAAAAATTGTGAATGAACAGACTGCAGATAATTTGCGGTATATATATTTTTTTATTTTGAGAAATTTTACATCAAATAGCTTTTTAAATTTTTAGTTTGGACCATAATTTTCAAACATGTTTGGACACATTGCTGTGAAACGAGCATACATTGCATCATGCTGAAATTAGTCATATCGTGTATCAACATTTTCAATTACCAATACCCGAGGTTAAATTATTTTGTCAATATCTTTTTTATTTTCTTCATTAAATCAAAAGTACTGAACTTCTCTAGTGTTTCTTCATCAGTAGAAAACAATAAAATAGCTATTCCTTTCTGGCAATTTAATGCAACCACAGAGACTATTGTGTAAATCTTGAATTTTTACTTCCATTTTTTTCCAATTTTCACTAATATTTCCTTCAAATTATTTGGTGGCTTTAATCCACCCACGTTCAATTAAGACTTTAAATAGTCTAAATCAGCGGTTCTCAACCTTTTGACTAACGCGAACCATCTAAACAACAACAACAAAAATTTAGTACCACCACTAATTACATCTTGCAATGATTATTTTCTAATTTCTCAATAGAAATATTAAAAAATATACGTATTTTTCCATTTGCACAATCTATTCGCTATTTGTATTAAATATGCACACATAAAAAAGAATTAAGATAAAAATTGGTTACCATTTTAATGATGAAAATTTAAGTTACAATTTTAATTCTAAAATTGGGTGTGAAATTTGGGCCTGTTTAACAGAGATCAATTTCTTTGTGTCTGGTTTTATTTCACTTAGTTTTAACCGTAAATTAGGATCCGCTTTTAATTTTGTTCTGTATTTATTTTTGAAATAAAACAAGGAAGAATATTCTTGTTCACACAAACAGATTGTGCAAAAAGACAATACAAATTTAATAGCTTTATTTAAAAGCCTTTTAATTCCTTTTTTCGGTTCACCCAAAAGTTAACAAGTGTGTTATTTTTTAAATATTAAGTTAAGAAAGAGTTTGATCACAGGGAATTTCTATCAATTCTATCAACAAGATAAAATTTCAGGTAAATTCAAACAAAATGGATTTCTAACACAATTTTCTTTTCATATCCTCAGGAAAATACATGTTAAAATTATTTATCAATGAAAAACAACAATTTTTAATGTCGGATTGTTAATTCTTTTATTTTCAAATTTTTGTGGTTAGAAAACTTTCTAAAAAAGATAAAAAAACTTAAAATATTATTATCCAATTCTTTGATTATTAGTTCGAGTTTTTTTTCTCATTCCATTTATTTTATCTCTAATGGTAAAACAATAAACACTTTGTCCTTGTAATCCTAAATGTAGTTCATCGAACTTTTCAAAAAATATCAGCTTACCATGCTAAACGCGATAACCATAATTCACTTGATAAACATTTTTGCAATCCAAATTTTTAATCACAGAGGAAAATTGGAATTTATGATTGAAGTTAAAAAAGATGATTTAAAATTTTGTGTTTGGATAACCTCTTTTCTTTGGACTGTAACAAATGCGTTTCGTTCTCAAGCATAAAATTATAAATATTCTTGAATTTAAAGCTTGGCTTTTAATAAAATTAATAATTTTCACAGTTTGATTCAAAACAATTTTCAGGTTTTCAGGAATTGTTTTGGATACTAAAAGTTTAAGATGAATAGAGCTGTGAGTAAATTTAGTTTCAAATGCAACTTTTTCTTTTATTTGATAAATAACACAGGAATGTTTTCCTATTAAAGCCCGAGCTATATCACTGCATATGGCAATACATTCCAATTGAACAAAGTTCATTATATCAGTATTTTCATCCAAATGCAATACCAAATACTTATCGTGTTTTATTTTTTGAACAAGTGTCTTTTCTTATGGAATTTGTCGACTTACTATATCATTTGATAGTGGAATATTATTAAGTTCATTAGCCGCTTTCTTGTTGAATAATGTTAAAACGATATGTTTAGTTGCTGGTAATATAAGGTTTTCTCCAATAATGTGAACCTGCCCAGTCTTGGCAATTCTTAAGCGTACTAGGTAACTAGCTTACACAGCTTTTTCACTTAAAGCAACACCTTTTTTTACTTGTTTACTGTTTTTGAACTCCGATAATTTCCTCTTAAAATATTCTTCAGCTTTATCCAATAAATTGGCATACTTAGATTCAAGATGTTTTTTAAGAAAGAATGGTTTCACACTAATTGGATAATAGTTCACCACAGACAACACATTGAGGGTCCATTTCATCTCCATTCCAAGTAAACCCAAATGATAAATAACTTTCATTATATTTTCAAGCAATTATTCTTTTCTTTTCAGTATTCTTAGTGCTAGTAGATTGTCCTTGATCCATCACTTTTCCTTTAGCCATTTTTTCATTTTGAAATTGGTAGTAATTTTATTACGGAACCACCTTATAGTCAGCTACTGTTATTACCATCATTATCATTCAAGCTTTCTCCGGGATTTGAAACCAAGCTCTTTGGTATGGTAGACAGCGTCACTAACCACTTTTCTGTATATGTGACAAAATTATGTTCTGGCCTAACAGCAGTCGAGCGGTAAAGTTGCTGAACACTGGTGGTTCGGTTCAAATTCTGTGAATGGGTTGGCTGCATGGCCGTTTTCATGGTTTTCTCCATGTCTAATGTGTATACGTAATGTGTATGTCTAATGTGTTTCTCTTAGATAGTCCTTAATGCTTTGCCATAATCACAAGAACTAACCAAACCAACAGCAAACCCTTTTGGGAAATGGATAAGCATTGTAACTATTTTCTAAGACCACATTCATTAAAAATAAACCTTGGGCTAAAAATAAACCAATGAAATAATTCAAATTAATATATGTCAAGGATGTACAACTAACCATAAACAAGCACTATGTTTTCAAGAAATGAAGCACAGTATTCATGTTTTTTGCAGCCAGTTGGCAACTTAAGCTCGGCTTTACTAGGAACGGTGCAGCGCATTTCAGCTTTTTTAAGCTGAATTTATTATTATTATCAGTTTTGAGGTTTCTTTTGTTGTCATCTTTTTTTGTTTAACTATGCCTGCTTTTACTAGTCCGTACTATACGTAGCAAGAGGCAACCATTTAGTTAGTCGTATCTGTCAGCGGTCCTAGGACTGTCAAGTGTAGTTACATCAGTTTTTAGTTATTAAAGCAAGTCATAATGTATTTTATTCAAGACTAAGAAATCATGAGCACGCCTAGGGGAAAAAATTCTCAGGAAGGGAATATAGAAAATGAGCAAAAAATGGGGCCGAATAGAGAAAATAAATTGCACCTAAGATTAAAAAATGGCCTCAAAGGAAGAGGTGAACCATCTCCATCTACAGGTAGAACCCCTCCCCCCCAAAAAAAGGTTTCAAGCATCAGTATTTGAAAAGTTGTTTTTTGTGGAGGGAATACTTTTTTCCCAGATTGTAAACAGATAGCACTAGTTGTCTAGCAGTGGTTGTGCCAGTAAATAGAAAAAGTTTGCACACACGTCAGAGTAACTGAAATGACAAGACGCTTAGAAAAGTCATTTCACTTGGAGATGCGAGCAGTGATTCGTTATTCTGATTAAGTATCTGGAACATGGCCATATGGTTACGATCGACTGTTATTGTGCCACTTTGAAAAGCTTATGTCAAGCCATCCGAAGAAAGCATTCTGGCATGTTGAATGACAGTGCCTGGTCCCGCAGTGCTCGCCAAACTCAAGAATTGCTACAAAAGTTTAAGTGTGAAGTCTGGAGTCACTCCAACCCCATATAGCCTAGATTCGGCACTCGTTTTTGCTATTTCTTTTTTCAAATTGATTTTTGAAATTTGGGCATTTATTTGGAATGAGGTTCTCTTCAGACAGTGATGTGAAAACAGCTATCGAGAACTGGCTGGATGGTAATTCTTCTACCAAGCCGGGTTAAACAAGTTGTTCCTGTGCTCAGATAAATTCCCAAATAGATTTAGTGATTATGGGGGAAAATGATAGGCAAATATGCCTCTTAATTCCCCTTTTCTATCTATAGTTAATAAATATTTTTTTATTACCCTTGTAACCCTTTTTTGGATCCACCCTTGTATCATCCCCAAACATTCTACAAGTTAGCATTGAGAGAATAACCTTCTTCATCGACTTCAAATGCACAAATGGAAGACATGAAACCAGGATATAAAGAATCTTCTTATTTATGTGGGGGTGGGCAGCAGAAAACCAAAGACTTCAAATTTTTTGATTTGTCAGACTCAGGCAGTTAGCCAGTCTCAGGAAAAAATGAACTATCAGCAATGATCTTTTTTAACCAATCTAGCTGCATTATTAGCCGGAAAACATCCAGAAAACTTAGGTTTTATGACCACTTAACATGGTGGCAGACATTTGACATCTTTTAAGTGGTATAGAACGTTAGAAAATTACGAAAAGATTAAATAAGTTTGGCTTATATATTTCAAAACCAAAAAGCAATTTTTTACACCCTGCAAGATTTACAAGAAACATGCCATTGCCACTACATCAGCATTGTGTACCAGGATTACAGAAATGAATGAGCTAGCACAAATTTGGCTCACTCCTTGACTCTTATCTGTGCGCCTTCTGCCTCATCGTGCCCAGAAACAGTTAACCTATTAGAATTATCCAGAAAATATTTTGCTTTTTTTTATGGATCCACTACTCGATGGGATATGAAAAAATATATAAAAATCAATTTAAAAGGAAGCAGTCAGACGATATGATCAGCAAAATATACGGCTATGAAAGCCCTTCTAATGAATTTACCAGAAGTGATAAAATTCTTGAAAGAAATTAGACAATGACAGGCAAATAAGACATTTTATTTTATTTTTTAAAATTTATTTTTAATAATAAAAGATTAAACATATATTTTTATAGAACTATCAAACACAAATTGAATAACTTTTTTTTCAATTATTACATTACAAACTGATAAAATAGTAATTCATTTTTGTTTTTAATATATAGATATACTTACAGCAATTAAAATATATACTTTTTATTTACTAAAAATTATGTTATAAATTATGAAATATTACTAATTAATACAATGGTTTGAAAACTTTCATTACTTTTTGCCAGTTATTAGCATTTTCTCCAGATTTTAATCGCTACACACAATTTCTGTCACTGGCTGAGCAAAAAAACTAATTTCTGACAGCAGACAGGAAATCCTTATTACCATACTTAGACAACAGTAATACAATTTTTCTCTATTAAGAACAGTTCATGAGCATTTGAGTAATGTGAATGTTGATTAGAAAAAGAACATTTGATTTACATAGCACATTTATTAATATCTTATTCCTCCCTTATCAGCTAAATGCATAAAATATATGTGAGATCATTCATCTGATTTGTAAGGTTCAGAATACACACATTATATATCTATATTTGATTTTCATTTACATCAGTGGGTTACAAACTGTATTTTGCAGAAGTCTGGTATTCTTTGCAACTGCTCTAGTGGTTCCATAAGTCAAAATCAAAATTTGAAAGAATTTTTTCATACCCAGTGGAACTTAAAACTTTTCTTATTTTGTTATTGCGACCTAAAATAATTTCAAGCAGATCTATTATAACAGGTAAATTTATAATGAAACAATAGTTTTGCTTCCACTTTGCACAGATGGCTTTTCAATATATATTTTCAAAAAAGAACTTTTTTTTCCTCTCAAGGATGGCAGTGATTCCACATTAAAAAAAAGTTTTAGATTTTTTAAAAGACAATAAAGTTTGAGGACCACTGATACATAAATCTAGCTGCAGAGTTTTATTGTCGATGAACTTCATTGCCCATACTATGTCGCATAACATTCTCTTTTCTGCACAAAACCTATAAAAAGAGCAGAATACGATAGTATTTAGGTTCCTTAACAGACAAATGAAATCTTATGCTAAATTAAGTTCAGGAAATTACCTGAAGAGGAGCTGTAACATTATGTGAAGTTGGAGGCTGGAAGCGAGCTGTTTGAGGTTGGCTTCTTATAGGATAACCAGAGGAAATTCCACCTGACTGATATAAATTCAAAAGCAGTACAATTAATTTATAGAAAATAACAAAAGAAATACATTAATTTATTGAATGATTTAGAAATAAAACAAAACATGCGATATTTGAAAATAATTGAATACTACAGTAGAAGACCAAAAATCTCCTAATGCCTGAAATCCATACAGTTTTGCAGATATCAACAATGAAATGCAGATCACACTAGCAATTTTTGGCAACATTTGGAGATTACTTGTTTTCTTTTTCAATACTGAAGCAAGTTACTATGCTCTATTTATTATCACTTTTTTAATTGCTAAAAAAAAGTTTTTGCAAAAATTGCTAAACTTACATCCATAATTGATGATACATGCTATTTTAATCATGTAACTAAGCAGGAAGTAGACAAAATTTATAAAACCACGTGGGGTTCCAACCTTTTGTCTAATAATTAAATGTGTTGGAACCTCGTGAACAGTTAAGCGAATAATCGCTTGAGTTCGGGAACAAATACATAACACTCAAGAAGGGTTAATTACCCTTTATTATTCAGAATGTACAGTCGGCTCCTTTCTCAGAGTGTACAGCAAAGCCTCCACTTGGGCTTGAACTTAAAGTAATAAGAAATCAAACTTAATTAATGCTTAACTAAAAAGATATAGCTGAAGCTATAAAGATTCTAAGTAGTTGACCCCTAAATATTGAATGAGTTGGCGAAGCTATCAAAGACCTGAAATACGGCCGAGTGTAGTAATAGCTTAGAGAGAGACGTAGCCAAAAGGTGAACGCACGCTAGTCAGAAACTCTGGCTATCTCACGAATTCAGTGGAACTTCAACTTAAATATTATTCTTACTTATTTGCATTAAACGCGATTCTAAAAATATATTCTGGTAGGAAATTGTAAGCTGAAAATAGAAAGGATAGGAAAGTAGCTTTAACTAAAGATAACTGTTAAAAACTCAGGATAAACCTTACAAACACACCAATGATAGCAACCTTGCATCGCTAACCTTATAACACTGTATTGTTGCAGATACATTTTGTGTGGGATTTTGATAAAGTAGTTGCCAAATGATGACAATTTGCTGTTTAATTCCTTCAAGAAAAGGCAATTCCCAGGAATAACAAAACTACAAGATGAAGTTTTGTTTTAGTACACCACTGAAACACAGATCATGGCTAAATTTTGCAACAACTTTTATATTTGGTGACAACTGTTAATGGGAAAATACAGTAAAAATTTAAAATTTTTACTGTGATTAGAAATAAAAATAATATTTTTTTCTTTGTATCAGAATGGCAAGTTGCTCTAGTTTCTTATTTTCTAGTAGGTAAAAAATCACGTTTTTTTTTATCTTAATTTCTTTTTTATATAAAATTATAATATATTTAACATACATTGATCCATAAAAAGTCAAAAAGAAATTAATTGCTTTGTGTGTTTTTCATGTAAATTTCTATTAATTCTTCTCTCTTTTTTACTAAACCTAACAATTTTTCATTTATAACTGAAATTCCCAAAACTCTACAATCCACACTATTTCAGGTAGCAAGCTGACTGCAGTTTCGGTCTTCTACTGAATTATTCTATAACAGTTAGTTCTCATCTCATAATAAGATACCTGAAAATAAATTAATGTATATGTAGTAGATCTACAATGCTTTCATGTCCATTAAATGTCTTTTGTAAAACAGAATATTATTATTAGTAGAACATATCATATGATATTTACTTGGATATAGTATTTCTCATCTTGAATGTTACTTGGTTTTTGAGGGGCATGCTCAATCTGTTGTGGTATGCTATTAACATAAGCTAAAAAAGAAAGTCAAAATATTAGTTTTCACACAAACGTTTATTTCTGCAATTAGCAAAAAATATGGTATTTATTTATTTATTTTTAATTTAAGGGAAAATAGTCAACGATATTGAGCCTGATGATGGCAGACACTGAAAGTTTTCTCAAACTAGCATCAAAATTTCTCTACCAATGTTAAATGGACATATTTTAATAAACACCAACACTCTACTTTATGTGAAATCCTTGAACTAAATATTTTTTGCTGATTATTAACTATAGCTGTAAAATGTAGTTTTACAAATTTCATCTGAAAATATAGCCTCAAGACATAACATCCAGTTTGGATCAGATATATGAATTTCTCTCTAATTAAAAAGATTAATGTAAACATACTTAATATATTTTCATGATTTTAGGTTTCCTGTATTTTCTAAAAATTCCCAATGAAATTTTGTTAATTCAGAGTTTTTAAAAATATTTGCATGAAAGGTTATCATAAAATCTAAAATAAGTCTATAAAATTTTAGTACTTGTTAGATGCTGAAAAGAAGAATAAAGATGCAAAATTATTTACACTGTTTCATTTCAAAATCTCATTACAAGATATCAGACTAAATATATACAAACATTAAGATGTTTAACTTTTATAATTTATCAAGACTAAAAGAAATTTAGAAATATAAAATTATTCAAGAAATCACTTGAACTTTTAATAAAATATTTCTTTATTATATAATGTGGCTCATTAAAGTCCTTATGCTGCTTTATTTTTGAAACTGTATACTGCAGATATAACAAAAATGCAGGCACATACTTTCAATTACAAAAACAAGGAAAATATTCATGTTATGGTATTTTTAAATTAAAAAAAAATCAATTTCATGAAAATTATGAAATCTAATGCTTTATATTGCCTACCTAGCAAAATTTTTTCCCTTATTCCCTTAAAAAGTTTCATGCTTAATGTGCCATATATTGAAGTAAAACTACACTAAATTAACTGATTGAATAGTGGTTGAATCTCAGTAAAAAGTTCTACAAATGTCCACAGCAATTTATGACAATTCATATCAAATACAATTTAATTTAATAAGAAAAATTGTACTGAAAATCATAACAAATATGAAATGGAATTTGAACAATTTACATTAATTCAATAAATTTCATTTATTGTTAGGATACATTTTTCTTAGTAAAGACTAAAAATTAAAAGCTGGAAAATTCAGTGGAATCCACAGGGAGACTAAAAGATGTGATGAAAAATTGAGAGAGGTGGCAGTTATGCTTGTTGGCTATACAAAACATTTATAACACAACAAAATATTTCTGTTGTTTTAATCTAAAAATTTTCCAGATATTTTAGTTTATTTATACTTATTTCTTCTTGTTTCATTACTTTTCTACATCTATTTTGATTAACAAATCAGTACACCTACTACTCTCTGCATCATCTGTTAAATACCCGCTACTTTGTTAATAGCTCCAAAAGTATCCTTTTAAAGAATTTCCTTTATGTAAATAATTTTTTCCTTCACCTTTTGAACTGTCAGATTTAATTAATTTTTTTTAGTCTAAAACATTCCATATATTTAGAATGCACAAAAGTTACTAATTTTATTCCTTTGATAATTTCAGTATTGACAATTCCAGAAAACATTATGAAATTAAACAATGCACATCCATATGTATAAGAAATAGCTTTCAATTCTCAGGTTTCAGTACCAGTTCCCAAAATTAAAAGAATAAATTTCATTCAATAGAGAAATGCATGTAGTCTTTTTGCAATTTTCCATACTTTTGAATAATGAAAATCACAAAATAAAATAAGTGAAAATAAGCATAAGACAAATGCCAAAAAAAAAAAAAAAAAAAGTTAAAAAAAAAAAAAAAAAAAAGTTTAAAAATAGAAAATACACTTCCTTAGTAGTACAGATAAAACAGAAGATGATTATTTATCAGAGTAGCAGTGATGGTGAAGATGAAAGAGAATTAGATGATGTTCCTGAAGATATAATGGAAGACAAATATGATGAACTTTTTGTGTTACCCAATAATGAAAAAAATTAAGTTCATAAGTCCATTAATTTATTTTAAATAAACAGCATTTAGGCACATGTAGAAATCTAATTTTTGTATGCTCATCTTTTCCTTATTTTTTATTTAATATTTTTTATACCTGGTGTAAAATGAAAACCCATAAATTTTGATCTTATTTTCTGTATTAAAAGTGCACATTACATGCCAGAATATACAGCATATCATTTTGTCACTTTCAGGATTTTTAGTCATTAAAATAGCAGCTAAGTTTGTGAGAATGAAAATATTCTTAAAAAAAAAAAAAAAAAAAAAAAAAAAGAAAAAAAGAAAAAAA
>KK121160.1:650071-663624 GCA_000611955.2 Stegodyphus mimosarum
CAAATCATGATATTGCATAAATTAAAAGTAACAAATATTTCTAGTCCAATGAATTTTCTTTTGTATGACTATTAATAAGTAAGTACTATATATTATAAAACTGAATATGAATATTATTAACACATTTTTAGCCTTTAAAAACTTCAAATTACTTATGGGGCTTTCACTAAAAGTAACAAAATTACAAATTACAAAATAATGACACACTTTTAAATTACAAAGGAAAAGTAACAAATATTTCTAGTCCAATGAATTTTCTTTTGTATGACTATTAATAAGTAAGTACTATATATTATAAAACTGAATATGAATATTATTAACACATTTTTAGCCTTTAAAAACTTCAAATTACTTATGGGGCTTTCACTAAAAGTAACAAAATTACAAATTACAAAATAATGACACACTTTTAAATTACAAAGGAATATCACTGAATGATATTAAAGGGAACAAAAAAAATCAATGACTTATTCTATTTAATTTTTACTAAACTCTCATGAAAAGCAATCTCCCCAAAAAATTACATGTGTCAGTCAATTTTTGCCATGTGGCAGTCAAACATTTTATGCCTTATCTTTCTACAATGAATTTACATTTTTACTAAATTTAACCATAAGAACAGGGAGACTGTATAAAAATAAGTTTTCAAAATTCTTATAAAATTAATTTTTAAAATTTAAAAATGCCAAAACATGAATATTTGGATTATTTAAAACTCTTTGTTATCAGAAGTATATGTCTATGACAAACAGTTACATAAATAAAAGCAGCATAAGGACAGCATATACCCCAAAGGCGGTGCAATAAAATTAAATCTGTACTTCAAACAAAAGTAAATGATTTCACAATAAAAAAATACCTAACACAATGAAACTTCCTATTAGTAGACATCAATGTGATTAAAGCTATTTATTACTCATCTAGAAGTTCAACAAATGATTTATTAAAGCCATGCACTTATGCACAATCAGATGTTTTAATTGTACAGAAAACATAAAAAGAACACAAATTTATGTGATTGCTTGTATTACTTTATATTTTCCAGATATCTTTATTCATGTTATTTATATGCTTTTATAATTAGCACAAAAGTAAAAGAACTATTTTAATTCAGAATTTTAACTCACAACAAAAAACCATTTCAGAGACGTGCTCTCTCAGTTGACTAATAATTAAAAATTATTATAATTATTCATTTCATATACCTTATTTTACATTCACTAAAATTCTACATTAAAAAATTTTCACATTTGCATATAACAATGAAGGACTGACATAAGTCAAATGAAGTACCCTTGAAATTGACACTTACTTCTCATATCTTCCATTTTTAATCGCTTTGCTATGTCTGCAAATAACAGGAAAATATGCAATAATTCAATACATAATTTTTTTTAAAAGTGACCGTTTTTGTGATAAAATCATTGTTATTGTTAATAAAATATTTTTGCCAATATATTTAGGTACATTTTGCAATAAACTTAATTTCAAGAGTGCTATGAAAGCTAAAGAAATCTATACATGCACCATACAGGATACTACCACAACAATTAAAAATGTCATCCAACAGAGTATTTAATATAATCTAATATTACTGTTATACGTTTTTTAATAATCTATCATATTAATCTTCTTTTAATACAGTTAATTACACACTAATTTATTAAAAATTTAAAATTACATAAGAATTGATTTAAATTAATAACATAAAAATAGTAACAGCAATAAAATATATTTCTAATAAAAAATGATTCACAGTTCATGATTTTATAATTCTAGTATGAAGTTCCCCGAAAAAAGCAACAGCAAGATATTTTAGACAAGCAGCATAAAATCAAAATTATTTGCCATTGCAGTAAATATAGAAAAGAACTAAATTTCTATAATGCCCAACCTTTTAAATTAATATTAGTTAATGTCTAAATATTTTGATTTACACATACACAAAGAGTTCTATACACAAGAGTTCTATTTTCAAATAAATTCAACATATATTTTGACTGAGTGTATGATTATTCATATAGTAGTTCAAAATCAAAATGCTAATTTAGCACATTTTAAAACAGGAAAAGAATGATACAATTATTATACCTGCAATTACCATCCACAGATTCTTATCAAAATTAAGGCATTACTTCAATATGATTCCCAAACATGGAAAAAATATTGTAATCATTACAGCTATAGCTACATTCAAGCATTCTTATTTACAGTTTGTTTCATAGACATCAATATTTATGTTGCATATTAAACAGAGTTAAGCAATATATATATATGAGCATGTACATTCAGTGGGAAAAAAAAGGGATACTTCTATATATACCATTCTCCTGGTTTGATTGATGAAATTCAACTTGCATTTTTCATGTGTCAAAAGCATGACTTGGTACATACATATATATATTATATATATTACGTTTACGCACAGCATTGTTCTAACATAGGTATTCTGAAACAAAACAGGACTTTCAATGAAATGATATTTATTTCCCCATATTTCGATCCTACACCTAAAATTATGGCAAAGTTCCAAGTTTCATAAAAACTGTGTAATTTGTAAAAAATTACATCTCCATATTTTAGCTCCTTATTGTCAATTCACTTTTGGTTTATATTTATTAATATCTTTTTTTATTATATTTATTTCATTTCTTCCTTCAGATCCCCCCTCCCCAAATGGCGGGCCCTCAGCCGACTTTGGCTTGGCCACTGCTAAGGCCAGAAGTGGTGGCACTTTATTATGGAGGCACCTAATAGGTGGACCACCTTTGCCTCCTATGAAGGGATGAACAGTTACAACCATGCCTTCTCCGGGATTAGAACCCAGGCCCTTTGGTATCGCAGTTGGCTCCCCTAACCACTATAACCTCTGGGTTGCTGTTCCAGAATTTGAAATTCAGTTTCAATACAAATAAAATCTGCACATTTTTTATGATTTATTCTTAAAATTTGTATTTTTTAATAATGTGCATACATTTTTTGGAAAAATTTGAGGATGCATTTACAGGCAAACCTGCAAAAGATTACAGTTTTTTATCCCAAATTTCCCAAGATATTTGCAAGTTTTGAAAATTTGTCATATTTGTTATAAGCGATAATGATGCCAAATATGGTTTATGCATTTTGTCACAAACTTTAATGAATTGCAACAGTTACTTTGAATCATAAATTTCCAAATAAACTTCTACTGAGGGATTATTCATAGGGAATTTCTTTATTTTCATTTTTACAGATAACGTGTAATAAATATTTATTAATAACAAACAAAAAGCTTTTTTTTAAATTTATAACAAATGGTAATTGAAAGTTTAAAGTTTTTTTTTTTCCTTTCATAAGAATAAACTTTTACCTTCACCATTTCATCATCTGCTATTTTACTTAACTTCACTTTATAAGTTGTAGAGACATTAGGTCATTTCAAAGCAGGAGAAATGAAAAATAAGCAATGCCCTCGCCAGAACTTGAACCACAGACCTCTCAAGAATACACGTCAAGCCTGCTGACCACTACATCACAAAGGCATGCAAAGAAGGCAGGAGAAATATCTTCCTTTTAAAGGAACTTTATCTACTCCTCCTTTTAAAGGGTGTCTGGGGATTAGGGGACCCAATCGCCAGATCCCGGTGGTAGAGAATCATCATCCCCCACCTTTTTTTGTTCGGGTGCCACTGTAGAATCATTAGGTTATTTTGAAGCAGGAGAGATAAAAAATGAACAATGCGCTCGCCGGGACTCGAACCACAGACCTCTCACATATGCACCAAGCATGCTGACCACCACACCACGAAGATATGCAAAGAAGGCGGGAGAAACACCTTATAAAGCAACAAAATTTATTTTGCTGATTTCAAAATTGTGCATCATATATGTGTTCAATACTTCCAAGTACATCAAACAACACATAAAATATAAATAAAACATGCTGTTTTCTACTATCAAAATGTTTAACAGCTTCAAAATTTACTAGAATCTCCTTTTCTATGTATAGCAAAGGCAGCAAATAAAAATTATTTTGAAGATGTTTTATGTCAAAAAATATTTCGTGGCCTTTACATAATAAGTTTCTTAAATAAACTGTTTATGCTTGAAAAAGCCTCTAATTATCATCAAAGACTTTTTTCTTTTCAAAGCAAAATATATTTTTATGTAAACATACGATTTAGAATAAACACATTTTTAAAAGTCAAACTGTGATTTGTCAATTGACCTGAAATCTAATCATAAGTAATAAAGAAATGATGATTACTGTTACATTTATTTCCACATTATTATTACTTCTGTTATATTAAAATTTATTTAAATTCTTCTTGTAAAATAACTAAAAAAAATTTATTTCCGTCAACTCTGTCAAAAAAATATAAATAAAGTAAGTGACATTGGCAATTATTCCTTCTGGCTGGATAACAAGACCAAGCTTCGGTGAATTTCTGGTTTTCTTAGTTTAGAAATCGCACATAAATTAGGTTAGTTGGTTATATAAATACAATAATTTGCCTAAGAGGAGGAATGGCTTCATGAAGAACTTTTCTAAGGAAAAGTAACCCGCATTTGCATTGCAGATGGAGAAAATTACAAAAACCATGCAGCCAATTCATTTGCCAGGGTTGGTTTCCGGGCCAAACTATCAACAGTCTTAACCGTTCAGCCACTAATGGGACCACTTAAATTAAGAGCTAGGTTATTTGATTTTTAAAGTACCTTCTGTTAATTAACCAGTTATTATGATTTAAGTCTTTGACATAACTTTACCTTTCTGTATTCAATACCAGAGTGCAAATTAAGCTTTGTATACATTTAAGCTGAGTATTATGGATTTTTACTTAAGAAAGCTTCTGTTAATTATGTCTTGCTGTTGGTTTTTCTAACCATCTCTGTTTAAAATTATATTCCAGCTTTAGCATTCTTGATAGCCAATGCTTTAAATACATGATGGTAAAATATATGAGCCAGCTTATTTTATTTAATATCCACTAACTGTGGAAATTGCATTCTATAGCACAAGTTGTGCCTAAGTTCAGACTGAGAGCAAAATAAAAAGGTTAATTAAACCTTCTTTCTTTTAGGAGATGTTCAAGATGTAATGATAACTTGCTGTCTAGTAGGGTGTAGGATTTTAACTCTAGTTTCCAGTTGTAATAGCAAACTTACAGGTTCTAATTTACTGTTTGATTTGCTAATATTTAAAGTATTATAATATTCTCAGGCATAAACAGAAAAGTTTCATTAATGTATTAGTTTTTAAACTAACAAGTCATAATGCAAATGAGTGTTCAGTGACATTTGTTATTTTATTCACTCGGGTGTTAGCTAATCTAAGCTAAAGATGATACAATTATCTTCCTGTGTTGTTCACCACAGTAAGATTAAGCAGGTACTCAGATTAAGCAATATTAGGACTATCTTAAAAGCTAAGGTATCAAAACAATGTTGCATTTTTAAATGTGTTTTGAGTAGCTGACTTAAATAGCTGAGAATTGAGCATATGCTTTTAATCTTACATTATTCATTCAGAAACCATTGTATTACATGATAAACCATCCTCCCACCACTTAATAAGCCCTTTGTAGAACTGTTCTGTCCTAAAAATAAAAATGTGTGCTTAATCATCCCATACATTCTCTAGATTCATCTTCTTGCGATTATTTTCGTTTCATGGAACTCAAGTGTTCTTTCAAAGGAAAGTTTTTCCTGTCATGGAAGAGATAAAAGGAATTTGACATTCTACTCTTAGAGCTGTGCCAAAAACAGACCTCTACAAGCCTTCCCTTAAATTATCTGTCGCATTTGTATTAAGACAGGAAGTTGCTTCAATTTAAGCTCTGCAATTCTTCTATTTTTTTTAATACACTCTGACTACTTAATTGTCACACTGTGAATATACACTAAAACTTTGATTACTTGAAGTTAAACAGAATAATTTTCAGAATTAGAAATTTGAAGGTAAAACAAAGTGAACATCAAAACATGAAATTAAAAACTGATACAAATTTAAAGTCAAATTTTTAATAATCGTTTTTCGAGGGCTGTGTTTCTTCAATTTTGGCTCATTGAACTTGATTATATTGGGATTAATTATTCATTTTTCTCCATAAAAGCAAAACTATTGTGCCTGATATACCTATATCATAGTGTACAATTTCATAATAAGCACTTAACAATAAAAACTAAGTTTAAGAGTTTTATTTATTTGATTGCATTTTGTCATTTAGTAAATATATATGTAATATAAATTTTATATTAACCCTCTTACAAAGAGTGTTTCAAATAACTAAGTTTTTCTCATATCATTACAGATAATATAAAAAAAATGCTCTTTAATATGTCATTTACTAGTCTTCTACATTATCAGAATTAGATGATTTAGAATTTTTGCACCCGATATTAATATCCGGATCATTATGTGGGACAGAATAAATACTGTATTCTGTTGAACAAAAAAGTTTGGAAGATACTTCATTCTTCTGTTGCTTATTTAGTAAGCACATTTTAACTCAACTATCATCCTCTGGGTCTTACTTTAAACTTAGTTTGCTGTTATAATGTCTAGAAAATGAAACACAGTCTCACTAAAAGGTACAACTAAATGACTTTAAACTAAAATTTTAAAAGAATTTGATTAGAATACAAAATTTATGGAAATATAACTATAAAAAAACTAAACATTTTTGTGCCAACATTGGGAAAAAAATGTTTCTGAAAAAGGGAAATTAGAAAAAAAGAACATCAGTTTGCAGAAAAACATTTTAAAGAAATTGCATGTTTAAATCATATTTTGCTGAGATTTTTCACTCATTGGGTCAGATATTCCAGAGAATGGGCTTATACCAGCAAAAAAGATAGACGAAATAACATTGCAAAGAGCAACTGTTTTTTCATTGAAGGACTGCATAAATTTAAATTATGTACTAAATGTCATATTATAAATACTAGGTGACAAAATATTATTTCGAAAGAAATGGTACTCAAAGAAATAATATCAATTTATATATATATAAAAAATTACCTGAATGTACTTTAAAGTACACAATGAAAATTAATAAATAGGAATTTTTAGAATAACTACTTGAAGAACTAAAATTCAACAACATAACTCCTAATTTCACATAAAATTCTTAAAAAAAAAGGGGGGGAAATAACAACTATGATTAGAAAACGTAACAGGAAGTAAAACTATATGCCACCCCCCCCCCAAAAAAATTCTGCTTGTGCAGAATGAAAGGGAAAGTGAAAGAGGTTGCCACAAACTGATAAGTTTGCCAAGTCTTGCCACAAAATAAAAAAAGTGCACCAAGGTAAATTTCTGAATTATTGATTAAATTTCGCATCCAATATAACAAAATTTGGTTTTATTCATAATTTTAATAGTAGAACTGGAATAGAGAAAAAAAAAATGGCATGCCATTTCAGAAAAAGCCTGATTTTGCATCAAAATATATATGTTAGAACAATGCTATATGGAAACCGATTGTATATCCTAAGTTACAAAGCATGAAATACACACGTTAATTTCGTCAATCTGTTGAATAGAACAGGAGATATAGAACTGATCCCTCCCTTTTTTTTGACTAAGTATACTCATTATGAAAAAATTGGAAACTTTTTTCTGATACTAAATTTCCAAACTATCTGAATTAAACTTTCTCATCACAAAACATAAAAGAGACTAACAAATATATAGCTGGAACAATTTTTGGATGGCTACAAAACAGCTCACAGCTGGAAATGACAGAGCTATGAATAATGATCACTGTTGTTATTAATGCTAACTGAATGCATCTGATATCTATCTTTAAATACATGACCAAAAAAACTAATTTTAAAACAAGTACTTACATATTATCACAACCACCTCATTAAACCCAAACATTAATGTTTCAAAATGCCCCAAACAATTCTTCACACAATAATCCATGTGGCAGGTTTTTCAATTTTAAACAACCAATATCATCATTTGTGTATGTTTTTTTTTTTTTTATTTTGCTTCATTCCAAGTTCCAGCAGTTAATATAAACAAATACTGATTTTTTTTTTGTCTTAAATTCAGTTTTAAAATATGTGCTCATGAGATTTGCCTACAGTAGATAAAAATTTTGGCAAATGTTTGCACAAATACAGTATTTTGCCACAAAACACTAAGGAAGCAATGCTTTGATTTTCTTTTCAAAGCAACTGCCATGAAATTTCCACCAGAAGAAAAGAGGCAAAAACTCATTTAAAAGCACATTTTTTGATTGCTTTGGAGATAAATACCTAATTAAAATGAAAAAATATGTATATATGTAACAAATAATTTGTTACAACAATAAGTCATTATTCATTTTCTCTGTAAAATTCCTTGACTAAAATGAAGTATTGGATGCATGCCAAATTTGATTTCATTGTTAGATAATAATTTTAATTCGGTAATCTTACTTTTCTGTTAAGCAATGATTTTACTTTGGAAACCTTATTTTTTTGATAACCTGAATCAATGGAACTGTGGGACATAAATAACATATCTTTTTTTGAATGTTATTTATTGTTTTTAAAACTATTTTAAAACTATATTTGCAATAAAAGAGGAAATGTTTGTGTTATATGGGCACATCGGAATGAATTGCAAATTAGATTGAACAATCTGAGTGAAATGATGAGATATGCTGGGTAGATAGCTGGTGCACAATACAGAGGTTGTATGTGATGTGAAGTTTGGGCAATCCTCTAATGCTATTTTAAGTGAAAACAGATCATTGTATAGATGGGGAGAACAACATAAAAAAATACAGAAAGATTTTGCAAAAAAAAATTTAAGCATTTTATTTTTTTAATGCATCATATAATCTTCATTTAATAATTAAATTTGTATTTTAAATTGCTAAGGTGCTTTCTTTTGAAACACTGATAAAGTTTGGAAACTTACAATAAATACTGAAATTTTAGCAGTTAAAAAAAGTTGGAAAAATCACATACTTACACCTAATAAATAACTTCTACCAATTCCCCAAACAGTGGAAAGGTGGCTGGGCTACTACATAAGTACTTAAATACAGAAAAGATTGATCAATACAAACCTTGCTGCTGCATGTGAGGCACGTGGTAACCAGCTGCAAGATGCTTTGCTTGTTCCTGAGATGCATATTGTCCAGTAGGGTGTGGCATTGGATATGCTACCAAAAGAAACACGAAGAGAAACAAGTTTATATGCATATTAAGATATACACGCATAATACATTAAATTCCCTTGAGACTACTTGAGATGCAAGTAGTCTCAAGTAGCCTAATAATTCTGGTAAATGCATTAATTTACCAGAATAATTAGATAAATAAACAAATAACAATGCTTTTCAGTTAATGGAGCACCACTCGTACTAGTGTACTGAATGCGAGTCATCTGTTTCTATCATAAACCGAGTAACTATGAAAATGATGATGTTGTTGTCTTGTCCATTTTTAATACAAGTATAATAAATGGAATAAAGATTATTTAACTTCAGAGGTAAACTTAAAAGAAAGACTTTTCTATTTAAGAAGTATATTAATTTTAAGAATTACACAATAAATACTTATTGAATTAGTTCTTTATTGAATAGATATACAACTGGTGCATGTGGTAAGAAACATCAGATAATAAAAATGCCTCATCATTTGTGGACATATGCAATCTGGTGAAAGTAATGTTATTGTTACTGTAAAAGCCCAAAATCTGTACAACCTAGCTTTTACCAAAATGGCTTGGAAAAAGTCTCAAGTATGCTTTAATATGGTTTCATTTTGGCCTTCCACCAACCCTTTGCAATAAAACCTAGGGGTAACCAACGCCTTCTGGTAAAAGCTCTAAACGAGGGATTTAAATCAACCTTGAATAAGCCTACATACACAATTTCTGTCTCGACTCTTTTTTGTTCCTGCTCCACCTTATTTGTGCAATTTGCAGTCTAGCTTCGAGAGAATTTAAAGAAGTGTAAGTGGCTACGCTCTAAAATAGAAGGCAGTTTGTTTCCATTTTAACATATTTTGCTGAAAGGAAATGAGCGATGTTATTCAGAAAAAGTTTTAGAACATTTTGTCTGAATCTGTGAAAAATAAGCACAATAACAGCTTTTATTTAACAAATGAGAAATACACTTCTTCAAAAAAAAAAGAAGTGAAAGAAGCAAAATATGCAAAGGAAAAACAAACAGTTCATTTCAGAAGGTTGAAATGCTATGATATTCTAAATATTTTAGAAGAGGAAAAATGTACAAGACCACTCTCTGCAGAAACACAGAAATCCTGTACTGTGTTACAATTGATGAAATCTTCAACGTCATACATGATGCTCATATCGGAGTTGGCCATGGTGGAAGAACCTGTATGATAAAGGAATTCAATCCCAAGTACAAGAATGTAACAGTACAATCTATCATGTATTTGAGACTATGTGAACCATGACAGAAAAAAAAAATAAAAAAACTGTGAAAATGGGGATTGTAATCAGACAAATTATGCATAGCAAAATGAATTTTCGATGCCAAGTCGACCTAATAGATATGCAGTCCAATCCCGATTGTGACATGAAATTCAATTTAGTATGTCAAGATCATCTTACGAAATTTGTCTTAATCTGTAGTTTACAGAGTAAAAGATCTGATGCAGTAGCATATCACCATCTGGATACTTTCATAACTTTTGGAGCCCTGATCATTCTTCATTCCGACAATGAGAGGGAATTTTGCAAACAAATCGTTAACAGTTTATGTGAAGTGTGGAGAGATATAAAAAATAGTTCACGGTAAGCCAAGACACAGTCAATCGCAAGCTTCTTTTGAACGGGTGAACCAAGACATTCAGAACATGCTTGGCAAGATAGATGGAAACAAATGAGACAGAAAAGTGGTCAGAAGGATTAAAATTTGTTAAAGTAATGAAAAACAATTTATCACAAGGAAATCAAATGCTCATCTTACAAAGCTATGTTTGGTTGTCCCATGAAGCTGGGACTTGCTAACTCAGTTTCGCCCTTTAATTTGATTAGCAACATGGCAACTCAAGAGGACTTTGAAAAATTTCTAAATATTAATAATGAATGCATAGTTAATACAGAAGATGAAACCACTAATCTCGAATCAACAGTTGATTTAGAATCGCAAGATAATAATAATACATGTGAAAAAGAATCATGCATAACGATGGAAGTAGATACTGAAGTTTAAATTGGGGGGGGAGAACCACATATATGCTGTAACACAACAGGCATGATTATCAACAAAGTTCAAAATGAGAAAGTGTTTTGAGAGACAGCTAAGGAAGAACTTGAGAGGCTGGCAAAGAAGATGAAGATTGCATCTTCTAAAAACTTTCTGAAAACTATTCTCAGACAAAATGTTAAAATAAAAGTACCTAATATTGGTAGATCAGAAGTGGATCCAAAGTCAATAATAGCTGTTATTACAGATTTAAAGATGACGAGTTTTATGTTCTTGGTACTAAGTTTGGTAAATTAAAATCATTGTAGACATGCAACAAATTTACCTTTTGCAAAGAAAATTTTCTAACATAAGAAGTTGGTACAGAAAAAAAAAGTGTATGTGAAACAGTAAAAAAATCTGGGGAACAAGGACTCAGAAAATGCAACTGTCCAAAGAAGTGTACTATGAAGATGTGTTTGTGCAAATGTGAAGATGTTTGTGTAAAGATGTGTTTGTGATATACTTTGTAATTCAAAATGCCATAACAATGAACCTTGTTGTAACATGTAGTAAGAAGTATTATAAATGAAAACATACTACATTTTTCTTATTTTTTAAATTTCATAATTTTTTTTTCTGAGCTATCAATTTGATTTTTTTAACTATTGTCAAAATTATTTTTTAAAAGTATTGAAATCTCTTCAGTACTTATTGAGAGAATTGTGCATTAGTTCAGCTTTTGCACATGGGATCTTACTTGTGAAATGGCATAAATATCCCCTTCGTGCCGACTGTCACGTCTACGTGCCAGCAACGAACACACTCACTTCCCAGCCGACACACAGGTGTACCAGAGCGTTTTTTCGTTCAGCCCCGACTGTCACGTATCTGTGCCAGTGTCCTGGAACATTTTAAAAACTATAATTTCTGCCACAAGATGGCACTGTATGTCCATATGGTTTCAGATACATGTACATTAGACCTTCTACTCAATATGAGAGAAGCATGACTCACATACACGTGTTTTTGATTACATAAACAAAAGGAGAAATAAATGTTTCCGAATGGCGTGCTTTATGACGTCTCTTTAAATTCGCACGTGGTAGTTGTTTATTGTAAGTAGAGAAGTTTTATTTTCGCTAAAGCATTGGGTATTTTGGTTTGCAGTTCAGTTTTTAGAAAATAATTAGATCTTGTTAGACGTGAATTCTTTCTGTTTTTTACCGTTGCAATGTCGAAGCGTCGAAAATGTTTAACAGAGCATGAAATAACAGAAATGATGCAAAATATTTCAGATACTGATTATGAAACAGATACTGATAGTAGTGCTAGTGATACTATGATATATTCTGATCATAAAGAATCTGGCGAATCTAATGATGATGAGGACAGAAGTTCGTCTTTGTTCAGAAGAGACTGATAAGAAAATGAGACAACGATGCTTCGTTTGTTCACATTTCCAGAAAAATCCTCCAAAACGGCAAATGAGTTATTACGAGTGCAAGGAATGTAATGTAGGACTGTGTGTAGATCCCTGTTTTCAAATTTTTCATACGAAAAGGGAATTTTAAGTAATATATTTAGTTTTCAGATGTATAATGTTAAAAGTCATAAAATGGTGAGTAATGAAAATAAAATGTGTAAAATATGCATTTAAACAAGAAATAAGGTATATAAGTATATATAAAAATATCTATAAAGCATAAGCAGTTTAAATACTCTATAGAGCATTATTAAACAATGCGTTGATACTTTGGAAATTTCATGGATTTAGGCTTAATAGCAAAAAAGCCCCCGGCACTGGACAGACGCTCGCGTAAGACACTGCCGGCCTCCGCGATAAGCGCGCGTTTGCGCTACCCAGCGCGAAGGGGATATTGCTTTTTTAGTCCAAAGGGATTTAGTCCCGAAGGACTATTACTTTCGTTTGGGCGTTTTGCGTTGAATCATTAAAACGTTGAATCACTTTTCAAATTGTTGCCACTAAATGTTATCGCTCTGCATTAAATTTAAAAAAATGAAAAATCTGCATAAATGAATGCATGTTTTTTTTTTTTTTGACGTAGCTTTCTCTTCAAAAATCGTCTGCGTGCGTTGCACGGGAAAATAAAAAGGAATTTTAATTACAGTTCTAAATAAATAGCCAAATAAATGTGAAATTCGTAACAATATTCTCTAAAACTTTAACGACTTTTTCATTAACAAACTTAAAGATTTCAAAGCCAGCAATACCAACGTTGTACAGAAAAACATTTTTATCTCCAGCGCGTGAGAGCGTGTACCGAAATTTCTAAAGATATGCTCAATTTAAAATTATTTTGCGATATTGCTGTTGAACTGAATTTTATGGTTTAAGTGCGAAGAACATGGTATTTAACAAATAAAGGTAACACACAAAATGTTAAA